>JBAJNP010002883.1:0-35810 GCA_036877545.1 Yasuhikotakia modesta | reverse complement strand
AAACCGAAACTAAAACAGACGAGCCGACAAGGAAAACAAAAACAAAGAAAGCAACAGGACTAGACAAGACAGGGATAGCGTACACCGGTCAGAGACAAGACACGAAGAAAAGTTCCGACAGAGGACGGCGAACAAGAGGAGATAATAAAGGAAAGTAATGAGAGACACACAGGTGAAAGTGGTGAAGGAAACAAGGAGGCGGGGAAAGACAAAGACCAGAGAACACGTGGCGATATGTAAACAAAAACCACGTGCAGAGGAGAATGAAAACACGCTGACATGACACACAGACAACAACCCTGGGATGATCAGATTGAGGTCCTGACACCAACCCACATATGGGAAAAATATATAAAATTATGTCAGATTAATTTGCTTTGTCTTTATTGGTAATGGGAGACCATCACTGTTCACCCTCAGGCTAAATAGACCATGAGCAAACAAAAGTGACCCTCACTAGAGACCTCGACACTCATGTCTGATCTTTTGGCAACCACACAGATGTTTCATGCAATAATATCATCATAACCAGCTCAACAACAGTAATGCTTAGCATCCCTTTTTTAAAACATTGTTTGTTTATCAGTCTGTACTAAACATATACAAAGAAAGAAAGAGAGAGAGCTTAACTTAAGATCAATTTTGGATATTGTGCATTTTTATGCATTTATGTATTTTAACAGAAAAAGAAAGGGAAAGATCACTATTGTAAATTGTTAGCTTTTCATGTTTTTCACACACATGGTAACAGCTTACTGTGGTCATTGTCACCTAGTTTGTATATATTTTGTGAACTGTTGATGAGAAATAGCAGTTAAGCTTTATTTATAGGTCTTTAAGCCTCCTGTTTTTGTCTGGATGTTAAAACAGAGAAAGGAATGACATTGACAAAGATATCCTTTTTATTTAACTTAAAATTATTTAATTATTATATAATTAACAATTGTTCAATCATAATTATTATTTTGAGGGAGAGAACATCTTATCCCTCATGCCATTCTCAGTGTGCATGACTATCATTCTTTAGACAAATAGTTAATTAAAAACAGGATATTAAATAATATCCTGTCTCTTCATAATATGCATATGAACAGAACATGTCCTCATCTGAACAGAACATGTCCTTTTAGACAGCTACTTTTTCTTTGGAAGAGAAAAGTTCTTCAGAAAAGGAATTGTTTCTGCTCTGAACCACCTCTTATCTGTAGCTATACAATGTGTTAACACTGAGGAATCAGACTAATGCCCTGGAAACCAACACACACAAAAATTCACCCATGTGTTAAACTTCAGGACATTTTCTGTAAAATGAGACCCTTTTTATCAATTTATTCCAAAGTATGTGGGTACGGCACTCTTTAAATTCTGGAATGCCTAATCCTGTAAAAAAATCAAAATATGCACTAGAGCAGAGGAGGCTAAGTCTGCCATGTCCGATTTAGGGCCAGCGGATGAGTTACATGGGATGAGAGTGAACACCACCCTGGTGATTTATATATGTTACTGTTGCAATAGTGTTGTCCACTTGGATTACAAGGTATTTGCCAAAGAAATGGTTTGTGTTGAGGTAAGATGAGAAAGTAAGCACCCTTCTCGTCAATTGCTGCAACCCAACCCTGAAGCAAGTAAAAAAAAATAATAATAATATTTTCCACCAAGCCCTTCTATGGGGGAAAGAGCCATGTCTTCACCACCACCTGAGCAAAAGATTTTCCCTCCTTCTCTGGGATCTGAGGGATCTGAGAGATGTTGTTTTATTTGGTGCTTAGATGGTTTAGCAATGCAATAACAGGCAGCATCACTTTCCTGCAGGAGACGCAATGATGCACCAACAATTGCTGCTTCAGCATGCTTTTTGCCCAGGCATGTGATGCAGAGATCTTGGATGTCAGCAGGGTTCAGGAAATGATCACATCCAGAATCACACAGGTGGAAAGGCGTCTTTAAAATCTGCCACTTGACCCATATTTAATTTTTAGAAAATTTGCTATTACTGATTTTCATGCAGACAGACATTTGCTCTGTAGCTCATGTCAGACCTGGTTGACTGAAATTGATCAATTAGTTATTAAAGTCATAATTATGTATTCTTGTAAACATACAAATTTATTAATCAAATGGTTTACTTTCATGATGATTGGATGTGCGTTTTGTGGCTTTAAAATCTTGGGCACTATTATTGGGTATATGTCTGTCACGAACTGTGTTTGCTGAGAAATGGGAGGCGGACCCAAATGCAGGTTCTTCCAGGTTTTATTGAAGCGAGGCATGGTCAGGGACAGGCAGGGTAAAAATCACAGGCAGACAGGTATACAAGAGATAATCCAAAAGCGTAGTCCAAGAAGAAGGCAGGGGTCAGGGCAGGCAGAGGACAATCACAAAAACCAGATAACAGTCCAAAGTCAAAAACCAACAAGAAATCCAAAAACCACGAAGAGTATCAAAAACCACGAAGAGTATCAAAAACCACAAAGAAAGCAAACACAAGCAGGCAACACAAAGACAGAGACAATACAACACATCACAACTTCCTGTTTGCTAGCCTGAGCTTTTATACCTAGCAAACAGGAAGTCACGAACCAGGAAGCAGAGGGAGCCCAGAGACAGACCTGGAAACTTGGGCTCCCCCTGCTGGCCTATCGTTACAATGTCATGACAAGGCTGGGGAGAGTCTGGATATTATTATATTATAACTCTGTGATCAGTTAAAGAAAGTAAGTCATATAAGGGTGTGTTATTAGCTGTTCTGTGATCAGTTGTGTATTGATTATTTCCCCTTTTTGTGTTTTCAGGCCCAGTTAATGCTGATCAAATAAATGGGTGGCTCTCAGCAAGACATAAGAAGGACCAAGGTGGAATGGAGTGATCAATCGCACAGCGACAGAGAGAAAGAAGATAGTTCGGGCTGTCAGGCCTGAATTAGATGTTAAATCTTTTGGACAAAATGCATTGTGTTAAGAACTTCTCATGTGCTGTTTCCTCGCGGATGATGTATGGAGTTGATCTGGCAAGAAAGCCACAGTCCGAATATGCTGTTTCAGGGCTAAAGTGGCTGTCAGACCTGCACAAGATGGATTTTTATGGGCAATCTCTCTCGACCTCCAACGCCTTTTCTCTTAGCAGTCACATACTAGCTCTGTTTGTCTTTGGTTCTCAAACTGGTGAATTCTCTGGCATGTCATCCTAGTTGTGAGTCTTTGATATGCGTGTAAGTGCTTTATTTCCTTTACACTTTCAGGCCATAAGAGCACTCATTGTAAAAACTCAACTGTTCTTAGTTATAAGTCTAGATATCTCCTCCTGCTTACAAAACTTACTGCTTAATTAAATAGTTTATGTGAAATCTTAAAATCAAATATTTACAAGAATGTCAGTGATCAGAGGTCGTCAAGTTCTATAAATGAAAAGAATCAAAGAATTCTAAGTAAAAGTGTTCAATCATCCATAAACTAAAAATTTAATTCCACAGAAGGAAGCCTTACGCTTTAAGCCTTTCTTAAATTACATGTTTATTTGAGAAAGAAAATCTTTTTAACAAAGGTTTCAGATGTTTGGAGATAAAATGCATCTATTGTATTGTTGAAATTATGGGTGCCTTCACAATGCTGGGTCAGAGAAGTGATTGGGCCATGAAGAGACAAGGTCAATTTCTGTATAGTAGATACAGTAGTTTACCAGTGTTTTAGAGGTTCTTAGTGTAAAATGTACAGACCTTGTATGCGTGTGTTTATGTTTGTGTATAACTCCATGCATTTAAGCTGAAGGTTAAACCAGGCATTGTAAAAGAGAAGTGATTAAAGTGCCTCTAAAAGTTGTATGGTTGCTGGTACATGACAAGCTGGTTATAGTATATCAGAAACTGTGATTTTCATATGTAACCATCTCTGTTTACACAGAATAGTTAGAAAAATAAATGAAATGTCCAGTTGATGTCAGTTTTGTGATAAAAATATGCATTGTTAATAGTGGAGGTCAGAGGTGAAATGTTAGACTGGTCAAAGCGGATGGGATTGAAATTTAGATCTCAAATAGCTACTCATTATAACTGAGGTATGTAGATGAGCATCTCTGAACACACAATGCATCAAACCTTGGCCATAGGCAGATAGGCTACTGCAGAAAAAGACCACATGAGTGGCACTCCTGTCAATTAAAGATACATCAGTGAGGCTACATGAAGCTACAGGACAATGGAAGATTAAAAAAAACATTACTGGTGTCAATTTCTGCAACATTTAGATTGTAAAGGCAGAAATTGACATTAACAACTTAGATCCCTTTAAAGTTATTTTCCTGGCCTTTGTATAGCTTTATAGCCCACAAGGCTATAGGCACTAACAAAATCAATCTATCCTGCATAGTATATCAAAAGCACTCATGTGGTAATTTTCTGCAGTAGTCCATCTACCTGTATGCAGGTTTGATGTGTTGTACATTCAAAGATGCTCTTCTGCATACCTCAATTATAATGAGTGGCTATCTGACTTACTGTTGCATCAGCACAATGTGTGTATGTGTGCTGAGGTTATCTGTTCATTCTCTGTCAGCAGAACTCTTCCTGGGACCTTTAGCTTTTTACACAGTCTGAGAAATTCATGCACTAAAAACAGCACAGACAAACTGTTATTTACCCAGACACTGAATGGAAGAGGAAGACAATGATGGTTGGAAATGTATGTAAATTTAAATGTATTCTGATAATTACAAATCTTTATGCACAATACATAAATGTACAAGAGCACTCTGATGTTTGTGTGTGTGTGTGTGGGTGTGCATTGCATATGTGTGATGATTATCTGTTGTACAGAGTGTGTAAGATGTGATAGTTAAAAAAGGTAAGCCTTTCACATCCAGAAATGCTTTTAAATGTTTTCCTGCGTAAATAATGGGCTTTAGCTTTCTTTGAATGCTATTTATGTACCAGCATTTGCCATTAATGCATTTTATTAGACCCCAGTGTTTTATAATATATCTTTTATAGCCCTGCCTCCAACCAGCATTTACAAAGAAAGTTATCACTTTCATACCTTATGAAACACCACTCCATACAGGTTTCCTGAACAGTTCTGACACCTCTTCTGTCACATGTCTGCACCTGGACAAACAGGTAGTCCTGCCCACACTCATACCACACTTCTGATTCAGTCAGAAATGAGATGAGTGCTGTTTTGTAGCCACACTGTTTTTTTATGTTAAATTAATGCTAATCATAATGCACAAGATAAAACATAAACAGCTATTTAAATGACTTTCTACAATGTTACAATTAAACTATTGATGAACTTAAAAAAAATAACATTCAGTTTCAATTCAGTGTGTTTATATTATGCATTAGCAACAGACATACTGAAAAAAAATGCTTTGTAACATCTGCCAAAAGCATATATTTCCTTCAAATACATTGCGTTTAAACAAAACCCACTGTTTGATTGGTGACGACAGTCTAATGTCATTTCATGATGACACGCAACACAACACTGTCATTCTTTTTACGTCAACTAGAGGGCGCTTACATTTAAAACCTTACAATAGGTCACAAGATGCTTTCACAAGCAAATTGTGGGTTTGTTTTTCGAGGAGGGCAGTCTCATAAATGTGGTTGGTTTCTGTGTGTCAATGAGCTTTGATGTTACTCAAAAGTGTATACTTTATTTAATCCATAAACATACTTTTCATGAAATAACATTTCATGAATATAACAAATAACACTTTACACTACATCAAATACACCAAAATATAATACATATTGGAATAAAATGAAAAACACATTGGAATAAAATGAAGAGTTTATTTTCAGTTTTTGGTTGAAGTGATTTTAATAATAGATATTTACTTTATTCAAACTGATTTGAATAAAGTTTTAAACTGCTTCAAACTGCAGGTTAAGGTAACTTGGATCTCAGCTGTGATTCAGACCAGGTGGGGTGATCTTCTTAGACAGAATATAGTCATGAGTTGGTTGTAACTCAGTTTTTGCTAAATGTGTAATTACTGCTTTTTGCCTTTGAACAGCAGTCTGGGTAACTGGAGTCTGATGCTTGAGATGCAGCAAAGAATATGTAATTTACACATTTTTATGTAAGTCACACAATGTTTATTGCATAATAAGTAATACTGCACAAGACGAAAAATTCTGGATGGAAATGTATGACAGTTTCTGAAGAATAGGCCTGCTGAGATAATGTATAATATTGTTTAATTTGGCATTATGTTTGCTTTTATGATTGAAGTCTCACTCTTATCCAACACGTTTTATGTGTCTTGAACAAAAACAATAAAAGAAAAAAACAGGAACAGACAAAGCAGTATTTATATTGGGGGTAGATATGTGTAACTGCAAATTTAAGAAAATATTTGATGTCCTGCACAACAATGTGTGTTAAAACAACATTTAACACACATTGTTCAAGTGCCTTATATACAGTGTTTGTTTGTGTTCAGTACTTGTTTTTCTAGATCTTTTATTTATAGTGTAGTTATTAATCTATGTAATTATCTATGCTTTATTATCTCATAGTAACACACAGATCCTGGACATAATCACACACGCACACGCACACACACACACACACACACACACACACACACTCACACTCTTGGTAAGTGTGGTGAGGGAAATGGTTAACTGAGTGGAGTTTGGACAGCATCTGTGCCTGGAGTCACATTTATTTTTGTTGGTTTTATGGCTGCAGCTGAACTCCACTGGCTCAGAGCCCACCCACCTTTATTCCAGATGTTTCCAAAGAGAAAAAGACATTGAGAGACAGAAAGAGAGAGACAAAGAACAAAAATCTGTGTGTATATTTTACATCAAGATAGAGAGAGAATAAAAACACTAGTGAAGAAGGTGTGAGATGCCAGAATTTTCTCACAAAGCAGAGTTCACATCAATTAATGATTTGTCAAGTAAATAATTACTTTTATTATTGTTCATACCCTAACTATAAGTAGTACACTATAGAAGACTACTACTACTGTTCCAGAGTTGTGGCAACATATTTTATATGGGCAATATCCACCCATTTTTTCTGATGAATGCAAATTAGTGGGTGATGGATACACTGTGTTTAAACATTGTGTTAAAAATATTTAAACATGCAATTAACATTTTATTTTGAGCACACAACAGCTACATTACTTCTATAAAATGTGTCTTTTTTAAATGTGTAATTTGCCGTATTATTATGTGTTTTGAAAATAGTATTACAGTTCTTTTATCTGACATATTTGCCACATTTAAAAAATATTAAATAAATTTACTATATTTTAAAATAAACATAAAAATATCCTGTCTGCCACATTTATTTAATCTACTTAGGAAATTTGTTAACAAGGACAAAGACAAGTTTATGAACATTTAAAGGTTGTTTTCTGTTGTAAAAGTAAAAAGGGTGAAAGTGACATGTATTTGTCAGTTATGGTTACCCATGATCAAAATGTGACCTCTGCATTTACCCCATCTTTCGTGAGGAGTGAACACACACACACACACACACACACACACACACACACACACACACACACACACAGCAGTGGGCAGCTAACAAAAAAGGACAGGAAACAAAAAAGGAAGATTTAAGAGGGATGGCATAACATTACTGATTTCAGATTTAAGAACAATCTGCTCTCACAAGACAGAATGTATGCTGATGTTAAAAATGCAACTGAGGGGTAATTTTACTCATATACAATTAACAGGCAACCAAGCAGATAAATATTAAATAGCCTATGTAAAAAACTACTGTAAAAAAAGCAGTGAATAATTAGCATAGCTGCTGTTAAGAGCATAACATTAAGAGCATAAATTATCTTTTTTGAAGTAAAAATGGAAAGGCAAATAATGTGATGTATTATGAGAATGCTAGGCTAAAGAAGCGTGGCTTTAGTCTAGATTTAAACTGCAAAAGTGCACCTGGGAGATTATTCCCTGATTAGAGTTCAGGAGCCAAATGCAAAAATGCTTTTAGTGGACTTTGTGATTCAGTACAACAAGAAGTCCAGAGTTTTGAGAGCGTAAAGCACACATTGTCTTGTGAGAGAAAATCAGTTACATGGTGCTAACCTGTTTAAGGCTTTATAGGTAAGCAGTAGTATCTTAAAAATGATATGGAATTTAACAGATAACCAGTGTAGAAATGAAGAAATTGGGGTTATATGGTCATATTTCTTGGACCTGCTAAGAATTGTAGCTGCTTCGTAACTTTTGCCTGTGTCACAGATTCACTCCCTGTGGCTCCCTCTGCCGGTTGTCAGAGGGATCCATCCCTGGAATATTAACGGACTACATTTCCCATGGACCCCGTACCTGGGCCACGTCCCCTCCAGGTAGTGGCCATTTTGTAATCATTAACTGTCTACTTAAGCACGCCACAAACTCTAACTCTTTGCGAAGTCTAGTGTTACCCATGGTGCCTATTCCGAGCAGTTCTACTTCTGAAGGATTTCCTGTGTATGACCTGGACTGTTACTCACTTGCTGATTGTTCTCTGCCTGCCCTTTGTGAACTTTGCCTGTCTGTGGATTACTCTTTATGCTTGCTGCCTGCCCTGTGTGAACTTTGCCTGTCTGTGTCTACGTTGTTATTGTTTGCTCCTGGTGACCGCTATATTGTTTAACGCTGAGTCTGTTAATAAAGATCTGCAAATGGATCCTAAAGCTGTCCACCCCTCGTTACAGAAGACTTCGCCACCACCAGATCCAGCAGCTATGCTCCAGTTGTGTACCGATCTAACCCGCCACGCCTTGAGGCTAACAGCCCCTGAGGGCAGGGGACTAGATGATTACATCAATTTAGCCATCCGTCTGGACAATCTGCAAAGAACTCGTCAGCCAGAACCAGTACCCTCTCCCCCTGTCGTTCACCTACCTGTGGTGTGCACTGGCGAGCCCATGCAAGTGGCCAGAACCCGTCTAACGCCCTCTGAACGAGAACGCCGCATAAAGAACCGCCTCTGCATCTACTGTGGTAAACCAGGACACGTTAAGGCCAATTGCCCATCCTTGGTGTCAACACAAAGCTCCAAACCTTCGGTGAGTGATGTCACACCACAGTCACAGCAAATTAAAGTACCCATAAATATCAAAATTGACGATATGGAACTAAATACTGAAGCTTTGATCGATTCAGGAGCCGCAGGTAAACAAATACTGCTAACTGCCTCAAGAATCTCTCGTGTAGTTCCAGTGAAACCATTGACTGACACTAACGCTGTATTACTTCAGAATACCAAGACTTACAGAGGGCCTTCAGTGCAGAAAAAGCCACCCAACTACCACCACATCGTTCCAGTGACTGTTCCATAGAGTTACTTCATGGTGCCACCATCCCTAATGGTCGAATCTTCCCACTCTCACAACCTGAAACAGAAGCTATGAATAAGTACATCAAGGAGGAGCTTGCTAAAGGGTTCATTAGACCATTGACCTCCCCCGCTTCCGCAGGTTTCTTCTTTGTCAAAAAGAAGGATGGTGGGCTCCGTCCCTGCATAGACTATTGAGGACTCAACAATGTCACAGTTAAATACCGCTATCCCCTGCCACTGGTCTCAGCCGCATTGGAACAACTCAGGTCAGCAAAATTCTTTACTAAACTCGATTTACGCAATGCTTATAATCTGGTCAGAATTAGAAAAGGAGATGAATGGAAAACAGCCTTTCAACCACTACGGGCCACTATGAGTATCTGGTTATCAGCTTGTCTAACAGTCCTTCATGTTTCCAAGCATTCGTGAATGATATCTTCCGGGACATGTCGGGCTATAAGGTAATTGTCTATATAGATGACATCTTAATTTATTCCAACACGTACAAGGAACATGTGGAACACGTGAGGGCTGTGCTGCAACATTTGATCAAGAACCAATTGTATGCTAAGCTGGAGAAATGTGAATTTCATCAATCTAAAGTGTCATTCTTAGGATATGTCATCAGCCAGGAAGGAGTCGCTATGGAGGACTCTAAAGTTACTGCAGTCTTAAAGTCGTTGGCCCATTGTTGTGGATGGTGAAGAGGCCTATCAGGTCAACCGCATCCTAAACTCAAGGCATCGGGGTTCGGTCACGGATTCGGTCCCTGTGGCTCCCTCTGCCGGTCGCCTGTGGGATCCATCCCCGGAATATTAACAGATTTCCCATGGACCCCATACCTGGATCATGCCCCCTCCAGGTGGCAGCCACTTTGTAATCATTAACTGTGTACTTAAGCACGCCACAAACTCTAACTCTTTGCGTAGTCTAGTGCCTATTCCGAGTGTTTCTACTTCTGAAGGATTCCCTGTGTATGACCTGGACTGTTACTCATTTGCTGATTGTGCTCTGCCTGCCCTGTGTGAACTTTGCCTGTCTGTGGATTACTCTTCACGTTTGCTGCCTGCCCCGACCCATGCCTGTTTACTGTTTCTGATTTTGGATTATCTACGTTATTGTTTGCTCCTGATGACCGCTATATTGTATAACGCTGAGTCTGTTAATAAAGATCTTCAAATGGATCCTAAAGCTGTCGACCCCTCGTTACTGCCTGTTTATTAAGGCAGATGAGCAGCTCCCTAAAAGTGCATTACAATAGTCTAGCCAGGAAGTCATTAAAGCATAAACCAGTGTTTTTGCATCAGGGGTAGATACAACATTACACAACTTAGCAATGTAGAAGAAGGCATTTTTTTTGTAATAAATGCCAAATATATATGTTATGGAATGTTATGGCTTTTGAAAGTGAAAGTGGCATGTATTTGTCAGTTACAGTTGCCCATAACCAAAATGTGACCTGTATTTAACCCATCCATTGTGAGGAGTGAACACATACTGCAAGACATGAACACACACACCCGGTGCAGTGAGCAGCTATCCCTGCAGTGCCCTGGGAGCGATCGAGGGTTGGGTGATTTGCTCTGTGGCACGTAAGTTGCTATCTGCCACTGCTGGAATCAAACCAGCAACCTACTGATTACAAGCCCATCTCCTTAACCAATAGACCACAACTGCTTGTTTACTTGTTTAGTCCAATAAGTAATATCTCTGTATTAATTTAAAGTAAGTTTGGCTATAATTTGTTTTACTGTTTCTTATGCCTGCAGTGTCTCCTTGTTTCATTGATACATTTTGTAAATGATACATTTTATTTATTGGTTGATTTGTTATGTCTTGTGATTGCTGCTGCTGCTGTGCATTTTTTATTTATGTACAGTATGTAGCCCTGTGCTTCTTTCATTGTGTACTAAATACATTTATGTTTACAGTTACAGTCTGTTTTAACAGGTTTAGGGGAAATCTGAGTTTATTCACTCTGAGTTTATTCACTTTATTAACACCTTAACCCTGCTCTGTGTTCCTGTGTACATTTCTAGCAAGAAATTCATAATTATAGTGTTATTTCAGTTGGATTGGCTACTTGGCTTGTATCACAGATTTAGTTGGGTTAATCACAGGGGTGTTTCTTGTTCATTGATGGATAATGTGCATATTCTCCTATTTATTATGGCATTAGACATTTGTCATATGATAATCATACAATAGTGTTATAATTGGGCAAAGATCCAAACACACAGTGTAGTCAAGCATACTTTATTTTCTTCAATAAAGCCAAAGGGCTTCTCATGTCCACATTAGTGTCTGTCAGTGTTTTTGAGTATTATACATTACTGGAAGTCAAGTCAGATGACAGGAAGCGCACAGGAAATGGAGGGACTTTTCCATGCTGTTGTTTGCTTTAATACTTAAAAGGAACTCCTTAAAAGGAACTAATTTTATGATATCTTTTCAAATCTATTTGTACTAAAGCAGAAGTGTTATTAGGTGTTTTGAACATATTTAAACCTCAAGATCAGTATTTTGGTAAATCAATTCGCAATGGTCTTTCTCTTGCACATCAAAGTACATCATAAAGTACAGTATTCAAATGTGCCTGTGTATGTTTCTTTGCTGTGTTATTTCTGTAGTCAGTCAAGGTTTTTCAAGATAGTAGCTCATTCTCCTATCAGCAATGAGACAGTCATAGGTTGGTTTGGGAACATTGTGTGTGTGTGTTATGGTCTGGCTGTGCCTTTGTTTACAGATGTTTGCTATTAATTTGTGGCATCAGTCTTAACCCCTGTGAACTCAGAAGCAGTATAAAAATAAAAGTGCAAGAAGGGAATGTTTGAGTATATGCATATGGGTAAATTTAAATGGGTGCTATTTTGTCCCTCATATAAATATCAAGGCAAACTGATTAACAATAAACAGATTTCACATTTTGCTAATTGTTTATGCAGAAAATGCATTAACCAAATCCGAACATTTTAGTATTTGGTCTAACAGTCTTAAATCTGATCGAAGTGGCATTCAGAAAGTTTAAGTACACAATGTTTATTTAATTTAGTGTTTAAAATCTTACTGAAATTTTCAGTGCTTCAGTGGGTTTGTTCTTTCTCAAATCAGAAAGAAGGTATGTGAAAATACAACCAGCAGTCATTCTTTAACCTCACTGACAGGTCACATCAAGAGACATCAGATCACTTGCTCATCCTTAAAGGCACAGTGTTGTGATATACTGATGTGTTTCTGCTCATGTTCTTTGTTGTTGCACAAATATACTTGATATACTTTGTCTGTTAAGATTAATGAACTGATGCCTTATCTCAAGGAGGGTATATAAAGAGTCTTCATTATACTTCATTCATTGATTCATTACATTTCTGACTAAGAATCCACTCGTGCAGGACAGATTTTATAAAAACGACCAATTACAGTTAGATTTATTTGTCATTTACAAATGATACAATGAAACATCACACATTTATAAATGACTAAAAACCAATAGATGCGGAGGAACGGAGATAACGTCAGAAATGGTTTATTCCAAAACTCAATCGAAATCCAAAAACGTAGGCACACCATTACATACAAATGTTAAGACGCTAAGACAATAACCGTCCAAGAAAACAGAACCATGAACAACTTAAATGGGGAAACCAATCAACAGAACAGGTGAACACGATAACAAAAACACAGGTGAGGAAGATTAACGAAAACGAGAAACAATGGGAGAAACCAAAACATGGGCAAAACCATAAAGTTTTGCCCATGTTTTGCCCAAGGGGGGAGTGTGACATCATGGACATGCAGTTTGCCAAAAAGAAATTTTACAACACTAGTGAGTTCTTCCTCACTAGTGTTTATACTGATGATTCTGTTATTCTTTGCTGCACAGAAGTTGTATACCATCAGCCACTCAGTGTGTCTAAGACTTTTAGACACACCACTTTTTGAACATATTATTACAGCTTTGATATTGTTTAATAGTATAGCTATAGTACAGTCAATGTATATTTTGTATAAAAGTGATACATAGTTGTGTCTTTGGTAACATATTATGGTTACTGCATCTGGTGAAACTGAGTGAGGGGATAGTCTACAAATAAGTTGTTTCAGGAATATAATCATTTCTTGATGGGTGCTCCATCTGGGCCTAAGACATGAGTATTGTTATGTCTAAAACATTGGGTAGCAAATTTAGATTTGTAACATATATTAATATATAAATCCTTGGTTTTATATTTTGCTAATACAATAACTTCTATATACTAGTTTTGGGTGACTTAAAATTCAGGGATCCTAGGCCTAATAGGTTTAACAAAAACATCTCTTATATTATCAATGCAAATTTTGCTCAACTGACTTCATTTTTGGTGCTATACCACTATAATTCACCTGTCAGCATATTTTCATTAATTTTGGTTTATTTCTGTTAGTGCTAAAAGATGTGCTGAATTAGTGTTGACAGTTAACAACACAGTTGGGGTGAGTGAGAGCTGAACACCTGTGGGCTAAGGATGCTGTCACACCATCATAACTGTTGTGACTGCCCATAATAACACTACACAAAGATTGTATGAGAAGCCTGGAGAGCAGAGGAACTGAGTTTCTGTTATAACCATAAACAGTGCTGAGGGACAGACAGTTTTCCATGCTGCAGGCAATGTTAGTGCAGCCCTAAGCAAACAAAAGATCTTGCAGAGGCCATGTGTGTGTGGGGGTGTGAATGAAATGACAAGCAATGATATTTATACAGTTTAAATTCTGCCCCTCTTCATAAAACTAGCAGAGTTAAAGTAGATGAAAAGAACACACAAATTGAAACAAATTGAGTTTGTGAATTTTATTTTGTATAGCTCCTAGAGGGGCAGCAAGCCACACTTTTTCTCTCTCTGTGTAGATTTCTATTATTTTTATATTGAACTGTAACTTCATTTTTTATCGTTTCTACCAAACACTTTCTACTAATTGCAGTTGGACATTTATGGTGCAGTTGTATCAGTTCTTTTATAGTTTTCATTTTTTATCGGGCCATACTATATCCGTACTGGTCCTCACACAAACTTAATCTGTTATTTAGTTTAAAAAACCTTTAAATTATTTTAACACTTTTAACACATACAGAAATCTTAGTGAAGAAGGCTAAGTCTGTGTAAGCTACAACTGGAGAAAGCAATTGATCATGCAAATCTCCAGTAAATGTGTGTCTGAAATTTGTGGTGTGTGGGAGAGAGAGAGAAATCATACATATAGACAAATGCAGATAGGGAACTCTCACGTGTCATTATGTCATTCATTTCTTTGCATCAGTTCAGTTTCGCACTTTTTTGAGTCAGATTCTCTCTCTCTCTCTGTTCTCTCTCTCTCTCTCACACACACACACACACACACACACACACACACACATAGACACACACAGCATGATTGCTACAATAGAGCAGTAGATGCAGAAATTTATTCCATTACTAGTATTTAAATCTAATAGGTAATTACATTTAATTTTCCCCACCATATGTAAGATACAACCCCACCATTTAAAAAAAGCTTTTACTTTGCGTTTTGGTTCTGTCATTAAACATTTTTACCAACAAAGTTTAATAAAAAGGCAGATTGAATAGATGTCCATTGGATTGTGCATGACTAAAGGAACATTGTTGCTCAGATTGTCTGCTGATATCTTAATGACAACATCATCTTGAGTTTTTGTATGTTTATTACACATGTTATTCACTGTTCTTCTTTGTTTAGTTTCAGATAGTAAGAATATAGAACAGAACTCATACTAACCTTTTTTTGTTCAGATGCCTTTTTGTTCAAATTCAGATGCCTCCCCAGACAGCAAACAACACATTACATTCTCCAAACCATTAAATTGGCTGTAGATCCTTTAGACAGCACCAAGTGTTATTTGCCATAGTTGCACTTAGCTCACTAATTGGTTCAAAGCCTGAAGAAATGCAGCAAGAAAGACAGACGGAGAGCTCCATCTATCTTTTGGAGTTGAGAGCGGCTATTGATTTTCTCAGCCAATAGATTGCTCATATACATAATTGGTAAATTAGTCTGGTAATTGGTCACAATAAATAGCCATTTTAAGATATCATGTGTAATGAGTAATATTGCTTTTCACATTCCCTTGCTTAGTTTAGAGCTGAGCTATAATACTCACCATAAGAGGAGCACTGGATCAATGAGAAATGAGTCTTTCTCTTTCATCATCCTTCTGTCAACCATGGCAGTCTTTTCCGTAACATGGCAGTCTTTCCCATAACACTACATTAGTAGAGAGGTTGGGTGAAAAAATTCTGGCATGTACATACATGTTAAAGGTACACAGAAGGAAAGAAGGCAACTAGCAGACGTTTAGGCAAGACAGTATTAACCGCATAGTTTATGGTAAATAACACTAAGAAGGTGAATACTGGGCAATAGTATTCACTGGGCAATATAAACACACTACTCTTCCTCTCTGTACAGTACTGTTTGTTTGAGCATTCCAACCTCTCAGCTTCTGACTCAAACAATGGTATTTGTTTGGGACAGAACTACTCATTTTAATGAACAAGCAGGCCAGAATTGTCATAGAACAGTCCAATATAACTGCATAGTTCATGGATATTATTAATTGAACCATGTTTAACCATGTAAACCATTGTAAAGGACTCTATAAACATACATGTGAAGAAGAAGTTTCTGAAGAAGTACCTTGATGTTGAGGAAATTAATTTTTTAATCACTAGTTTTTTTTCTCTGTGTCCTGTCTTACAACTTCCACTTAGCTGTTCTAAATTTACTATAAGCCACAACCTCTTGTTTTTTATTAATTGATTTGACAATTCTATTTGATGCAACTACTACACCAGATAAACTTGCTGCTAAGATATAGTGGGTCAAGGCGCTGTCCCTGCCAGAGGTTTTCATTTAGACATGTACATACTTGCAAACAGACCAGACAGCAGTCATCAAATCTTTAGCATGTACAGTTTCACTGTGTGTGTTGATGCTAATGTGTGTGTAAGAGTGGAAATCCCCCTACCACAGACTTCCATGCCCATTTTCTACCACTGTAACGGGAATAAAAAAAGAGACTGAGGACAAGAGATGACTCATAACTGTGAAAGAGGGGAGACAGGAAACAGATCAGGCCAATATTACACATGTTTGTGTCTGTCTAGAGCTGAATTGTTGTGGAGAAATGTTTCTGTCCTAGTACAATTTCAAAGACAAAATGCTTAAAGAAACAAACAAACACAAAAACAAACAAACAAACCCATTTAGTTCTAAAGAATAAAAGGTTAAAGGATAGCTAGATGGATAAGCTTAATGTTGTAATGAGACCAATTAGCATTTTAATTCATAAACAATCGATTTTTTCTTTTCTTTTCTTTCTTGTTTTTTAATTATTCTAATTAATTAGATTGACTAGGTAATGAATGCTAGTAAACTAGCAAATGTATATCCATAGCTTTTTGGTAATATTACATCATCATCATCTCACAGGAAATCAAGGTATTGCTTATGATTTATAATATAATTATTGTTATTTTAATATAATTTTGTTATACACCTGGACAGCAGAGGGAGCCCAAGCCCTGTGACTGTCTCTCTGCTCCCTCTGCTTCCTCTTTGGTAACTTCCTGTTTGCTGGCTATATAACAGCATGCCAGCAAACAGGACGTTGCGAGGTATTGCTTTGCCCCTGTTCCCTGTTTCTCTGTTTTTTTTGGCTTTGGATTGTTTACTGGACTTTGATGTTTGCTTCCTGCCTCGACCCCTTCTTTGTTTTGGACTACTGTGTATTGGATTACCCCTGTGAATACCTGTCTGCCCACTGGAATATGCCTTGGTTAAATAAACAATAGAAAACCATGCACATGGATCCGACTCCTGTCTTCCTTAGCATCCTATTCATAACAAATGTCATGCCATGTTCCGCCACGCCAGCAGAGGGAGCCCTCACCAGAATATTTACTGTTTGCTCCCTCTGCTTCTCCATGAACTATTTCCTGTTTGTCACTATTTAAACTGAGCACATGCTCACACACATTGCGTATTGTATTGCCAGTGATCCTGTCTTCTAAGCATTTATATCTGCCTTGCATTTACATTTATTTAGCATGTATAATTATTGCCTTTTCATTCTGTTTTTTGGATTATCCCTTCTGTGTTGTCTGCCTGGTAAAATTGCTGTTTTGGATATTGATCATTGTCTGTGTACCACATTCTTGAATTTGTATTACAATTTGGATTTGTCATTAAACCTCTCACACATGCTTTGAACATCTGACACACTACATTCGATCGGTACCTGCCTCAACATAATCACCACTAAAATTTGCTATGCCGCCAAGTGATTTGCAAACCATTGATTTTTTTTTGCCAACTGATAGTAAGAAGTGTGCATACTTAATGTTATTACTAATCGGTAAAGTGATCGATTGGGCAGCAGTGGAATGCGAGAGCAATTTAATATTTTGCAATTCCTTTTCTTACTTAAACAACAGTTATGTTAAGTTTTTGAAAATCCTGCTGGGAGCAAGGATATATCAACACAACTGTTACAGCTGTCACAGGGAAAGCTTAGCGCTGCTGAATATGCTAATTTTTGCAAACTGGCTGCGCAGAGTGGTTGGAATGAGTCGGCACTCAAGGATGTATTCTGTCAAAGTTTAAACATGAACCTACAAACCAAACTAGCTTGTAAGGGGGAAAACTTTACTTTCAATGATTATATTAAACTTGCCATTCAAGTTGACAATCTGATGTGGCACCTAAACTGTGTGTCATCTAAAACCAACAGTCACTGCATGTTTCCTGGCCATGCCATAGCCCAAAGCATTCATGATCTCATATACAAACCATGAACAAATGCAAAGGGGCATTGAAGCTTACTAATGAAGAAAGAGCTTGATGCCTCCAACAAAACCTATGTTTCTACAGTGGTGAACCAGGACATTGTTGTAATGTCTGCCATCACAAAACCTGGAGGAACACCAAATTGACCAACCTGGTGAGTGAACAGTTCTTTCCTCCAACTAATAAGGCTTTAACACTTCTGTCTGGATTACTAGTAAAGAGACTATTTGATCTGACAGCAATGGTGAACTCGGGAGTGGCGCTGAACCCTCATCACTCAAGCAGTTGTTAAAAGTATTGCATTCCTCCTATCAAGATCAACAATACACCTATTGACAACAAAATAACTCTCCAAACCATTCCACTACAACTTCAAATTGGCCTATTTCACAAAGAATCTCATTCTACATTGTAGAACCCAAGTATGAAGCCATCCTGTTCCACCTGTGGTTATCTGTCTATAGTTCTGTCTTCTCTTGGAATGAAAATGAACTCACTCAGTGGTCCACTGGAAGGTACACTGTTTACAAACTCCTCTAGCCAAACCATATCTAACTACCACTACCACCTCTTAGCAAATCAGCTCTACATAAAGGCAGAGAAGTGTGAATTTCATTGTTCCCAAACTTCTTTCCTGAGGTATAATATTAGCCACCATGGGGTACAAATAGATGACGCTAAGGTATGTGCAGTAACTGATTGGCCTAAACCTTATTCTGTTAAAGAGCTTTTAACGATTTTTAGCCTTTGCTAACTTCTATATAGTTAGCAAATTTACTTACAGTATATTTATTTACAATTATACTCTTGTGGCTTCCCCCTCACTAACATGCTCAAACCGAGTAAACTGCTATGGACCCCAGAAGCTAACAATGCTTTCAGCAAGCTAAACAGCTTTACCACAGCCCCAATCCTGAAACACCAAGATCCCAACCTGCCGTTTGTCGCGGAGGTAGATGCTGACTGTGGAGTAGGGGCCAGCCAACAGAATGTTCGTGCCACAACAACTGAGACAAAGAGTCTTGAGATGGGTCCACATCTCACTAAGCTCTGGAAAGACAGTATTTCCTGAACCATTAATTTAACAAAATTTTCATTCTGATCCTCAATGGCAAGAGGCATAAAAACTTATGTAAAAGCCTGTCAGGTTTATGCACAATCAAAGACCACCAAGGATCTACCTTATGGTCTCCTAAAGCCCCTACCTACACCTCAACGTCCCACCTGTTTATAGACTTTGTCACAGGCCTTCAACCTTCCAGTAAGTACACCACCATCTTAGTAATAATTGACTGGTTTTCTAAAGCATTTCGTTTGGTTCCCCAGAAAGGTCTGCCTACAGCCATGGAAAAAGCGATGGACTGAATATGCACAGAACTTGTTAATCTATTTATCCACTGGACTGACTCCATTCCAATGTGTTTTGATTATCAACCCCCTCTCTTCCCATGGTCAGGAGAATCATCTACAGTACCAGCAGTGGATGACTGGATACAATGTGGTGAGAGGGTGTGGGACAGTGCCCATGTTTATCTTCAGAGAGCTGTTAGAAACCAGCAAATCCAAGCCAATAGACATCATCACCCATACCCTCCCTACCAACCTGGACAACAGGTCTGGCTCTCCACAAGAGATCTCAAGTTGTGGCTACCCTGCAGGAAGCTCAGTCCCAGGTATGTTGGACCTTTTAAGATTGGTATGCCAAATCAATGATGTGACATACCAATTAGAGCTTCCTGCTAATTATAGGAACACCCCCCATGTTTTTATGCCTCCCCGTGAAACCGGTCCACCTAGATGCTGGCCCCAATCTGGAAGTGCAAGAACCTCCTCCACCCTTGGACATAGATGGTGGTCCAGCCTACAGGGTAAATTATTTGCTAGTTTCCAGATGTAGAGGGGGCCAGCTCCAATATCTGGTGGACTGGGAGTCCCTGAGGAGAAATCCTGGGTGGCCTGCATTAATCAAATAGTTTCACTGAGCAAAACCTGACTGTCCAGAACCATGACCATGGGGACAGCCTTGTAGAGCACCAGGAGGAGAAGGTGATTCTGTAGAAGGGGATGTTCTGTTATGTAACAACATGTTCTGCCATGCCAGCAGAGGGAGCCCTCACACGAATATTGACTGTTTGCTCCCTCTGCTTTCCTGTTTGACACTGTTTAGCACATGCTCACACACATTGCAAAGCATTGCTAGTGACTTGTCCTGCATACCAAGCATTTATATCTGCCTTGTAATTACCATATGTATGATTATTGTCTGTTCATTCTGTTTACTGATTTCTGGATCATCCCTTCTGTTTTGTCTGCCTGGTTAGGATTGCTGTTTTGGATATTGACCTTTTGCTTGTGTACTACATTCTTGATTTTGTATTACAATTTGGATTTGTCATTAAAACTCTCGCACATGGATTCTTCCAGTTCTCAAGCATTGTCCCTATTACAGCATGTTACATCCCTTGATTTCCACAACATTTTTCATGTTGATAAATCAGAGACAGAAAGGACTGTCAGCTGACAAGCACTACTGCCAGGATCTGTCTGTGCCATCCCACATCATTACCTTCTTACACAATATTATAAACCCACACTATAACATATTATACCAAAATCTAATTGAAGGTTGACCAGGACCTGTATCTTTTTGTTTGTTACTGTTCTGTAAAATTTGTTACTTCAAAGTCTGACAGATGATTCTAATTACTAGGGGAATTTGAACAAAAAGTGTATGTGTGTGTGTGTAGTACCATAAAATACTTAAAAGGTCTGAGACCACTTTACCAGGAATGTGATGGGCAAAACTTTGACACGTTGCAGCAAATTTCCCCCCAAAACACTGACCTTATATATGATAAGTAATATGAACTGTTCATACATCTACGCCTCAAATAAACCTTTTATAGTATATTTAAACATCTGTCTATTTCCCCATCTGGGTCTACTGCATATTAAAATCAATGTTAGTGCAGTACTTATATTACTGTTCTATGTTTACTGACATCCCTCTACCAGAGATTCCTCTGAACTTTGGCCATAATGACAGCTGCAAAAGAAAGTCATCTGCCCTGGAACTTTGTAAACGAATTAAAAGTCAAATCATATATTTAAAGTTTCCCAGTGTATTTTTTTTTTCATAAACCTGTTTGTTTACTTTAACCTGTGTTTTATGTTTTTTAGTTATGTTTGTAAACATGGCATGCTCGTCGTCTTTTTGTTTCTAAAAACACAAAGTCTTAAGTGTACTTTCTCTTAACATTCACACAGACAAATTCAGAAAACAAAATGAGTAAACTCTCCCTATTAAGTGCATTGTTTTAGTTTATAGGTTGTGTAAAACTAAATGTTTAATACATATATATATATATATATTATAAAGAAGAATTGTTACTTATTTTTGCATACAGTAAAACATTTCAAAACCACAGCAGGAGAATTTCCCAAAAGTTTTTATTTCAACAAGCCATATATACTGCAAGTGTGGTTCATTCATCAACCTCTTCATCCACACTAGATATAACCAACAAGTCTACCTCACAAATCCCTGTCTAGGGGAAAAAGAATTTCCCAAATTCCCGAACCACACAGACATTTCCCATAACATCCCACACAGTGGACTCATGGCATAGAGACATTTGAACAATGAGAGGCACAGAGAACATTTAAAACACACTCATAATGATTTTCATATACTGTATGCTTACTACTGTTGACATTATCTGTAATATGTCACAGTGCTTTGATAGATTTGATTAAAAAAACATTTTTAATCATTACTATTATTACAATTTTTAAAACATAAAAAAACAATAATTAATATTACTTTAAAGATCAGTAATGCATTAAAACATTTTCATGCATATTGAAAGTGAAAGTGAGATGTATTTTTCAGTTAGGATTACCCATAACCGAAATGTGACCTGCATTTAATCCATCCTGCACTTAACTTATCCCTAAAATCAACTGTTGGTGGTAGACTGGCTCTTCGATCCAAGATGGCGGTGCATGCACACGCTGCGGGTTCTCTCTCTCCCGAAAGAGCAGTATTTTCATGTTTTTTGTCTTGTAAAACAAGACAATTTTAAATATTGTAATTTTAAATATTCATCGTGTCTACCTGTCTTTAAGCGTGTATACAGTCACGAGGGTCTGCTTGACATCAGCAGAACTGCGTTTTTAAAGTTAAACTCTACGAACACAGAAGAGATAAATGACATTGGTCTACTCTGGAGATCTACACCATCCTCGACCCCCACGCCTGTATCTAGCCCACAGTGGATGCGTCACATGCAGTGGCAGAGGAAGCAGCCACCGCATGTGCCAGCGATCCCTTCCATCGTTCTGGCCAACATACGCTCTTTGGATAATGAGCTGGACTACATCCGCTTACTGCGCTCCACTCAAAGAATGTAAGAGACTGTTGTGTTCTTGTATTTACGGAAACATGGCTCACAAACAGCGAACCAAACCTTGTAATTCAGCTCGACCAGGTAACATGCTATCATGCAGACAGAGTTCTTCTCCCTTTGTATTTGTATTTACATTAATGATGCTTGGTGCCGCGACGCTGTTGTGGTCGCCAGACGCTGCTCACCCCTGGCGGAGTTCATGATTATTAAGTGCCTATCTACCAAGGGAATATATAGCCATACTGCTCGCTGCCAAATACATTCCTTCTAGCTCCAAAACCAACTGGAGTGAGGCACTGTGTGAACTATACCAGCACTTCAATGAGCAACAGACCGCTCACCCTGATGCATTTCTCATCTCGGCTGGGGACTTCAGCCATGTCAACAAGTGATGCCATAAATACAACCCTTGGCTCTCACCCACCTGAACAATAAAAACATATATGTTTGAATGCTGTTTGAATACATATGTTCGAATGCTTTTCATAGACTTCACTTCAGCATTCAACACCATCATACCTCAGCACCTGACTGAAAAGTTGAACCTGCTGGGCCTGAACACCTCCCTCTGCAACTGGATCCTGGACTTCCTGATGAGGAGACCTCAGTCAATCTGGATTGGCAACAACATCTCCAGCACCACCACACTGAGCACGGGGGCCCCTGAGGGCTGTGTGCTAAGTCCATTGCTGTTTACTCTGCTGACCCATGACTGTGTAGCTATGCACAGCTCAAATCACATCAAGTTTGCCAATGACACGACCGTGGTGGGTCTCATCAGCAAGAACGATGAATCACCATACAGAGAGGAGGTGATACGGCTAATGGACTGGTGTAAAGCCAACAACCTGTCTCTGAACGTGCAAAAAACTAAAGAGATGGCTGTTGATTTCAGAAGAGCACAGAGAGACCACTCTCCGTTGAAGATCAACGGCTCCCCTGTGGAGATTGTAAGGAGTGCCAAGTTTCTTGGAGTTCACCTGACGGAGAATCTCTCCTGGTCACTCAACACCAGTTCCACAGCAAAAAAAGCCCAGCAGTGCCTGTACTTTATGAGAAGGCTGAAAAAAGCTAATCTCCCACCCCCCATCCTCACAGTTTTCTACAGAGGGACAATTGAAAGCATTCTGAGCAGCTGCATCACTGCCTAGATTGGGAACTGCACCATCTTGGACCGCAAGACCCTACAGCAGATAGTGAGAACAGCTGAAAAGATCATCGGGGTCTCTCTCCCCTCTATTATGGACATTTACATTTCACGCTGCATCCGGACCCCACACACCCCTCCCCACACACTTTTCTCCCTCGTGCCATCTGGTAAACTGTACCAAAGCATTCGGTCCCTCACTACCAGACTTTGCAACAGCTTTTCCCACAAGCCATAAGACTGTTAAACACAAAGTAATGGACTACAAACCGCACTACTGCCACAGGGCTGTTTTTGGTCTGCGTTATTGTTTTGTACTGTCTGCTGCACTTTGTGTATACAGTTTTTTGTATTGATTTTACTTTAACTATGTTTTGTCCTGTGCGGACTGTTTGCACTCCATGCACTTTCATTTCACTATGTACTTGTGTATATGGCTGAAATGACAATAAACTCCACTTTGACTTTGACTTTGATACAGACCACTTGTTAAAGTCACAAACCTGTTCAGAAACAAGTATAGGTCTGCTGACTGTGCAGCAGAACATCTCACTCAGTCAGGCTGTTGTCCCCACATGTTTCAAAGCCACCACCCTCATTCCAGTTCGGAAGAAGCCATCCCACTCCTGCTTCAAAGACTTTCGTCCAGTCACACTCCCATCCTGATGAATTGCTTTGAACGACCCCTCCACCGATGATGCCATCACCATAGCTTTGCATGTTAAAATGCTGTCATAGATTTCAGCTCAGCATTTAACACAATCATCCCTCTACAGTTCTTTCACAAACTGGTTCAGCTGGGACTCAGCTGTGCAACTGGCTGTTGGACTTCCTGATTAGGAGACCCCAAGCAGTATGGGTTAGCAGCAACACATCCAGCAACATCACATTGAACACTGGGGCCCCTCAAGGATGTGTGCTGAGCCCCCTCTTTAACTTGCTCACACATGACTGCATTCCATCATACAGCTCAAACCACTTTATCAAGTTCGCAGACAGCATGAATGTGGTGGGGCTCATCAGCAACAAAGATGAGACCGACTACAGGAGTGAGGTGAGCCGCCTGGTCATGTGGTGCAAAAACCACAATCTCTCTCTTAACGTGCAGAAAACAAAAGAGATTGTTGTCGACTTCAGGAGAACACACTCAGAGCATGCTCCTCTGACTACCCATGGTGGAAGGAGTGAGAAGCACTAAATTCCTGGGGGTGGACATCTCAGAAAACAACACTATGTCACTGGCCAAGAAATTGCAGCAGTGTCTGTTCTTCCTGCGGAAACTGAAGTGAGCATGAGCACCAACCCCCATCATGTACATGTAAAGAGGTACCATCGAGAGCATTCTGACAAGCTGCATTACTGTGTGTTATGATGCCTGCAATGCATCCTTCCGGAAGGTCCTCCGACGCATAGTGAGAGCAGCTGAGAAGATTCTTGGTGTCTCTCTTCCCTCTCTCCAAGACATTTACAACACCCATCTCACCCGCAAAGTTCTTTGCATTGCTGGTGATCCAACCCACCCAACACACAGCTTCTTCAGAAACAAGTTTTCAAAAGACAGTTTCATCCACCAGGAGAAGGAGAAGGCCAACAAGGGAGAGGAGAAGGTCCAGGAGGGAGAGCATCATTACGGACAAGATGCGAGCAAGAGTCATTGACCATGTCATTGGCATGACAATGGCTGAAGCAGGACTAAGAGTCTGTCCAAACCTGAGTAGGTTCACCGTGGCCATCATTATCAGGGCATTCAGACAACACAAAAGGTATTGTACTCTATTGCTTTCTTTGTCACAATACAGTTTAACAAGCCTGTGAAAGTAGTCTATTGGATTCAAATCAGTTGTTATTGTAAAACATGTCAATTGACAACACGTTTCTCTCTTTGAAGTTGAAAGAATGCCACATAGAGGTGGGAGGGTTGCCATATTTACAGCGGCACAAGAAACCCTCATTGTGGATATGGTTCATGAGAACAACCTCATCAGACTCTGGGAGATCAGAGACAAAGTCATTGCCAATAATGTCAATTTTTAGAGCATTGATGATGTCAGCTTGGCCACAATGGACTGAGTTCTCCGGCGGCAAAAGATGCGGATGAAACAGGTCTATAGGGTTCCCTTTGAGCGCAACTCTGCACGACACAAAGAGTATGTGCAAGTAAGTATACATCTATGTTCATAGTACAGTTAGTGGACATACTGTTTTGCTCAGTGGCCTACATTACCTCTGGACAATACTGTGCTACCTGATTGACTGTTGTTCTGAACACCTGTGCACTTTCACATTTTCACAGAGGATATTAGAGTTGGACGCGATGGCCAGACCTCATGAGTACCCCTTCTTGGATGAGGCTGGCTTCAACCTGCAGAAACGAAGGCAAAGAGGCCGTAACATCATTGGCCTCTTTGTGCGGCCATGGGTTCGGAGGGCCTTGTCCACCGGCATGCTGTCCTTGGGTCTTACAACACCCAATGTCTCCTCACCTTCCTAGAGGAGCTAAGAGACATCCTCCTGGACCACCAACAACACCATCCTGGGCCCGCACATCACATTTATGTGATAATTTGGGACAATGTCCGCTTCCACAGAACAAACCAAATCAAAGAGTGGTTCTCCAACAACAGTAACCAGTTTTTAAATGTCTTTCTGCCACCCTACTCCTCTTTCTTGAACCCTATAGACGAGTTAATCTCATCGTGGAGATGGAAGGTTTATGACAGACAACCATACACTAGAGAGAACCTCCTAAGGGCAATGGAGCTGGCCTGTGTTGACATCCCAGTGGAGGCCTTCCAAGGATGGATTCGCCATTCCAGGGCGTTTTTCCCGTGGTGCCTGGCAAGAGACAATATAGCCTGCGATGCAGCTCAGCGACATGATGCCGCACAGTGATTGTGGTGTGTGTGTGGTGTGAATAAAGTAAATAAAAAACTTCACACCCTGATCATGTTTTCAAGAGTACTGTTGTGTGCATTAGATTCTGTTTTTGCATTTAGTTGTTACAGTAGTGTACATTCAGTATTTTCTATAGATTTATACTCTTCATATGAAACTCACAAATCTAAATGCCTTATCCTCTGCAGAGATCTAAGAAGATCCGTTACTGTAACGTTTCTAAAAATACGCATTGGCAGTTATAAAACAAGAACCTTCTCAAAAATTGAGCATTGTGTTTTCAATTGTTTTGCTGTAGTGCGTAATGATGTGTATAGTGCTTACATTTTTGAAAGCTTCGAGGTGCTCTTTTGGTGTGAAAGTTTGAGTTTTGAAGTGAGAAGGTGTGGTTGTGTTTATGTAGCTTTAGAATAGGGTGTTGTGTTTAGACATTGGGGAACATGGAGGAAACGTTTGTGAAATGTGTTTTAGCATTTGAGAAAAACTGTAATATGATACCTGTCATCTGTTATGTTAACTGATAAAATGTCGCATAGGCTCTGAAGTACATACTGTTTTAGTAGGCAGTTTGAAAACATTGCCCACTCATAGACCACTTAAAGTGGTATTGACAGGAAAATTCTCTTTATTCATAACTACACACCCAGAATTCAGAAAATTTGCATATACAACAATAATAAACAATACAAATTTGCAATAATACCATGTATTCTGTTTTAGTGTACATGTCTGACAATTTTTCCTGTTTTTTTTTTACTTTTCATATGTATAAATAAATTCAGAATGATGGATGTAAAATATTTTACATCTGAAATGTGAGTTTTGCTGACTTATTTTGCTCAAGAGCATGATCTTTGTACAAGTCAAACTAACAAGACTACACATTTAACCTGAAAATGTCTCAGATTACTACGTAAACCTGGTTCCCTGAAGGGGAAAGCTTCCAGCTTTTATGCACTCTGAATTATATGTCAAATCTATGCAATCGGTTGGCGATACGTCACAGACAGGGTGATGTCACAACCAGAAAGCTTAAAAGCATGTGCGTCACATGTGTCTCCTCACATTAGCTTTGAAAATTAATGAAGCAAGCACAGGCAGGTGGTACCGTAAGTATGGCCTAGAGACGCAGCATCTTGTTCCCTTCAGGGAACCTGGGGTACATAACCTGAGATGTTCCTTTTAAACGGTATGGGAGGCCTTAGAGAGGCCGTCATACCCTGGGTAGAGTGAGCTCTGGTTCCCACAGGAGGGGGAAATCCAGAAGCCTCATAAGAGATGTGGATAGCATTGACAATCCAGCGACTATGTGTCTGTTTAGATGCAGGCTGAGCCCTCTTAAGGGAGCCAAAACAGACCAACAGTTGGTTCAACTTTCTCCAAAGGGCAGCTCTGTGGACATAGGTGTGTAGTGCTTGCACAGGACACACACAATTAAGCCTGACGGCCATATATTTAAGATGGGCACCTTGGGCACATAACCCACTCATGGGTAGAGGATTCCCGGCGCAGTCTAAATAAGTAGGAGCCACAGAAAGCGCTTGAAGGTGAACAACTCTCCTTAGGGAGGTGATGGCTAAAAGAAAGGCCACTTTGGCCGATAAATGGAAATCAGAGATCTGTTCAGTGAGCTCAAAAGAAGGAGCACAGAAAGTCTCTAATACTACGGCCAAGTCCAATGAGGGAATTTAAAATTGCCTTAGCCTCAGTGCACCGCAGAGGAAATGTGTAACAAGGGGATGTCTTCCCACTGAGCAGCCACCAATAGGGATGTGGTAAGCTGAAAGCTCCGTGACGTTAACTTTTAAGGTGGAATAAACCAATCCTGCGGTAAGGCGTGCCTGCAAGAACACCAACACTGTACCAGCCGGGCAGATGATGGGTCAAGCTGATGGTCTCTACACTGTGAAGTAAAAAGTTTCCACTTCAGGGAATAAAGTTTCCTTGTAGAAGGAGATCTGGAATGTAGAACAACCTCAGGGGCCATACCCTGTATGAGCCATGGCATCCAGTCCTGGGGGAAAAAAAGTGTGGAAAAGGAAAAGCAAGGCGAAACAGAAGGACTCGAAACTGATAGTCTTCGCCCCTGTAAGCAAACCTTAAGAATGTCCTGTGTTGAGGAAGGATGGGGATATCATAAGTACCAGCGATAAGCTAAGTACCAAACAAACCAGTGCTCAGCTCTGATTTGGAATACAACCTACATCACTGTAAGCATATTGAACTGTTGCTCTGTTTTTGTGTGTCCTGTCTTGATGAAAAAAATTAAGATAGTAGTTCCAAAGTATTTGTTAATCGCAATTTACAACATGTTTATTTTTAAGTTGTTATACTCTCTATAGGTATTTTTCATTAGGGACCTGCTGTCACACAGAGTCTTGAACTGTACATATATATGCTGATCTCACAGACACAAAATGATCCGTTTGATCATAGTCAGAGGTTGCCGGGAAAACTAATAATATTAAACCAGGCCGTCACCTGCTTGCTCTAGTTTAATAATTATCTTAGTCATGATCATGCATCTTGCTAAGTCAAGTGATTGACACAAATCTGGAGATCTCGGTTGATGTGCTTCCTGCTCCATTCAAAGTATCCATTCAAAGTACCAGTATAATCTTATCCTGACATAGGATTTTGCAGTAACAATTGAACTCCTAAATTACTGGAAATAGCAATTTCTAAGATACTTCAACTACACCAAGAAAAACTATTTATTATGCCAGGCAGGTTAATACATAAGTTACAAAAAAACAGAATGGGTAATGTACAGGTCAACAGAATGCAAAAGTAAAGAAATAGAGTATAAATCATACCTGGCAAATGACACACACAGTTTTACTATGTGGAAAGTTCTGATTAGTCTCAGTGGGCAATGTTCAATGTTGAGCTTAGCCACAGTTCTAGTAACAACCTCCATACGCTCATCATAATGGGGGGACACAGCACGCATATCTACACTCTCAACATCCAGTTCTTCTGTGGATGAGAGGTGAAGAGCTCTCCCTGGGGGGGAAGAAACCACAGTGCATGCTTCTGAATACAGGGATAGGGTGGAGGACCTGACAGGTGAGGAATAAGATAGGGACTGGCCCATCTCAATTCCCTCCATCAGCTCGATATGCAAACCCCACAAATTCAGCCACCGCTTTGCCTTAATAGAAGCGGGGCCAGCACTATAAGGAGCACTTATGAGAGCTCCCTTCTCAAACAGAACTCTTCTAGAACCAAGCACCCACATTGGCAGCAGCTCACAAAGTGGACAATCAGCTGCCTCAAGAGCTGACTGAGTGTTCTTCGCTCCCAAACACACTATAAATAGAGTGTGTATAATAACAAATAAATAATAATAAATTGTAACCATGATAAATCACACTCTAACACACACTCTAGAATGCTCATGCAAGCCCCTTGTCTTTCCTCTTGCTTTAGGCATACTATCTAACAAAGGAGATAGAGGGAGAGGAAAGATTCAACACACAATTCAACATAGAGCGCTTTGCTGAATGAAAGAAGCTTACATGAGCACAGTGCACATTCTTTTAAGCTTCCAGGCCATGATGTTACTCCATCTGTGATGTATCGCCCCCCAATTGGATGGATTTGACATGATTCAGAGTGCATAAAAGCTGGAGGCGTTCCCATAGCGTTTCGACACAGCTTGAGTTCCTAAAAGGGAAAATAACTTTGCAATAGTTTTTGTAAATGGTTGTCGTTTCAGAAAACACAGAATTGTTGAACTATGCTGTTAATAACAAAACTTGCTACCAATGCTACCAATGTTGGCTAAAGTTTTTAGGAAATGTACCCTGTATAATTCACACAGTGACTCTTGTGGTAATTGTGGTAAAAATTGTGGTAATTTTCGAACCAGTTGTTTTCACAGTTCAGTTTCAGTGCTAAGAATGTTCTGACCCTCTCCATTCCTGTATCTCATTGTTCTTTCACTCTTCCGTTTTCTCTAGTTGCCTGTGTTATCTCTAGATGCCCAGTGTTTGTACGTGGACAGCATATGGGCCCTTTTAGCAAATGTGTTTGACTATGTTTGTATGCTAGATTGTTTGTGTATAATAGTGTGTGTCTCTTGAAATGTGTTTACTTGGATCTATGTCACTGTCCTCTCAGTAACTCTTTACTTTAAAGGTGCAAACTCCAGACAAGCACGCCTGGCCTCTGCCTCACCTCTGTCTCGCTCTGTCAGCTTGCCTTTCTCTCTACAACAGCAACGCCTATTGTCAGTTACATTAAAAAGTCATTTGCCGGCAAGGACCTAGAGCCCGGGGGCTATCAAAGCAGTCATGCCTAGACTTGATGAAATTCATGTTGTTGGTTAAAGGCCAGCTGTGTCTCCTAATGCTCTTCTAAGGAACTTTCGCCCATATTTTACAAATAGAAAAACCCACACATTGTCAATCGTAATTTTAGAATGTGTAAAGTTTGTGTACAGGCAGTGAAAAGTAGAAGAATCAGTTCCCACATGCTGTCTATTGTTTGTTGTTTCTTTTTTTGCTCCTTTATTACCTTTGGTCTTGGCTCCAAACATGTTCATATAAACAGGAAGGCACAATGACCCAAAGGGGTCCCTCATGTGCAAATACATACTGTGCGTACACACACACACACACTTTTTAGACTTTTAGGTGCAAATTTGTGCCGAGTATTTGCTTAAGTAACCCTTCAAACACACACATACTGCGTATGCACACACATACTGAAAACATACACTGCACACATATTGTACACACATGCTGAATTGTGCAAGACAATATGATATATTAAGCTCAATATGATATATTGGCTAATATATTTAGCAGTGGACCTTACCACTATCCCGTTCCATTTCTGACATTTTTAAAAAGAAAAAGCCACACACAGCACAAAGATAAGTTTAAAAACTAAAATTTAAAATATATCAAAATAGGTGTTTTGAAAGTTGCTTAATCATTATTAGAGACATTTCCTGAAACATTAGTGCCCAAATGTGCATATGAATAATAGTAATACCAACAAAGTATACATAAATGTACTTTAATATTAAATACAATGTAATATCATGATACTGGTTGATCACAACATACATCTTTAATTATATTTCCAAAAACGTCTGCTATTACACATCCAGAAGACATTTTATTATTATATTACTTTTATTACTGTATTTGCAATTACAAAATTTGACAAATTAAATACGTTCAATCAATTATTATAGGTTATTAAAAAAATGTAATGACTTAAATCCACAGGATGGACCACAATGACCTCTGACCTTTGCAAATGTAAGAGATGTGTTTCCCCTTTATAAAACTGCATGTAACTGTGTGTGGATGTGTCCTCTCTAAATGTGCATGTACACAATAAAAAGTATTTGTGTGTATGTAAAAACACTAGACACAGGCATACTGTATGTTTGTCTTTCAAATTTAGCCAATCTAAACACAAATTATTTGTTAAAAAAGAACAGGTAAACTGTGCTCTTATAAAAAGCCTATAAAACTATGAATATGCATGAACACACCCTAGAAGTGGGACCTCTTGTTAAACAGTGTTAAACAGTCTTCTGTCAGTCAAGCTGACTGATGAAAGCCAGAGAAGAGCAGAAGCAGGAGACAAAGTGATGATGGTTTAAGAACAGAGTTTGTTGAACAGTCTTAGTTGCGTATGTCTCAATGTTAACACTTTGTCTGAAAATCACAATTCAGCACACAATGATGTTTCAAACTGGTTCAACATCCCATAAAACCTTGGGTTTCCATTAACATACACTCTTATCAGAGTTTATACAGACTAGACAATTAATAAGCCCCACAATCATGAGACTGAACAATAATGAAAAAGCATAAGCAAGAAAAGTAAAAAGAAATACAGAATGTAAAAATAGAATAAAATTATAAAATATGATATATGGTAATAAGAATAATCAATAAATAATTTATGTAAAAAATTGATCTGCAAAAAAAATGATCTGCAAATGATTATCAATAATGAAATGAATAAATGATTGTAAAGTAAATAAAAATAAAACATACCAATCAAATCAAAACACAACACAAACAATTTGTGTGTGAGGATCAAAGGTTCCCTCCAATGATCCCTTCCTTTTACACACGTCTATGTATGATCACCTAGGCATTTTACCCACCATTACAACATTTCTAACCTTTCTTCCTCTCACTAACTCTCAGTAAGAAATAAAGACATGTTCTCCTTTATCAGCAGGGCTTCACTTCTTGATGGCAAAGACTTCAACCTCTCTAGTCTTCAAGTAAATAGTTCTCTCCTGAGAACTCTCCTCCAATTACACTTAATGACTGTCACTTCAAGTTTACAGCTTAAGCTGAACAAATATCACATCCATACACTCACTTATGGAAGGCACTGTGGGTGCACTTGCTGTTCATGTCTTTCCTCAAATCCAGACCTTGTGTGTGTATATGTATCTAGTGAACAGCCATTGGCGTTTGGGACAGCTGGCAAAACAATAATGAATGCCTAATAACAGCTCTCAATATCCGAAAGATGACATTATGCCTCTAACATGCAAGCATCTCTTTCTCCATGTTCTGGCCCGTATCTCTCCTTCCCCTTCCCACCCTGCTATACACTTGATAATTGCATTAGCTAAAATCCCTTGTATTAAAATCCCCAACTGCTGTGCGTATTAATCGTACAAGAATCTCGTTACCACTTCTGCTGTAATCTAAACCATCTGCTGAGGGGGGGACGTGTGGGGTGGCGGGTGAATTTTAGAATGCCTCGAGCCCTGTATGTGTGTGTTTGGGACATACTTATTTGCATGTTTGCTGCCCTGTCTTTTCAACTAGACAAAGCTACTCTGAAATCTTCATGCTCTGAAATCTTGTCCTGGGGTGACCCCTTAATTCATGTTCTGACAAGAGTTGTGATCACATCCGTCTTGTTCCAGCTGGATTCAAGTGATGTAGATAGACTGTACTTGGACTGTAGCTTAAAGTTTGGCCTAAATTATTCTTGCATGGTCAGTCTTTTGACTACAGCACAAAGTATGCTTTATATAGTACATTATTTTAATTTGTATTAGTTAATTATTGCTTCTTGGCAGATTTCCTACCTTGTTGAGACCCTTGCAATTTTAAAAAATGTTTATAAAGCCATCCAATCAGGCTAGATTTTGTCATTTTAAAAAATGCATTGCCATTTTTAAGGCAACATTTTCCAAGTAATTCAAGGCAACATGTCATAGTTGCTGTGGTTTTTGTGTGTGTGTGTTAAAAAATATTATATATATTCATTCATTGGTTTAGTTGGGGGCAAATACATTTATCTTCAACATATATGATTATGTAAGGGGTTTTAATCTAGAACGTAAGCACCCTGTGGTGTTTGCCACATCCTGTTTGGGTTTGTTATGCTCCAATCTGCTCCGGATGTGGAGGGGGACACCTGTGTGGTAAAGCAGTCTAAAAGACCACCTTATCTGCACTGTTCCTCTCAGAAAGAGAGTGTGTTCCAATCCTCTGTTCTTCCTGCCTCCCAGGAACTGAGCTGGATTTCCCTTCAGTGAAAGTAATATATATGCGTAAATGTGTGTGAATGTGTATGTGTCTGTATTGAGTAGCTACTGTATCCTGCAGTAAGCTGCGTTCAACAAAGTAACAAAAACAAAATAACACTAAACTCAGCACTATTTAAAAAAGGAAATACTATTAAGTTTTGCTCTTTTACTTTTTCAAAAATAGCTCCAAGCATGCCACATAGAATTTATGGGAAGGGAAGCATTTAAGCAATACTCTACCCACAATCTATTTGTCTTCCTTTTCCCTTTTTTCTTTTCCTTCTCATTATAACATTGATTATTCCTGCTTGATGTCCCCATCTTGGTTCCAGGAGATGAAACCCTATTAAGTTTCACCCCCCATGCACAAACTGTCGACCGCCAAGTCCTGACCAGGTTCAGTTTCTCTAAGGCTAAAAGCTCAGAAGGAGAGTGTGATGAGTCGTGTGCCTATTGAAAAGACTGGGGAGTGCCTAGCCACACCTCACTGTCCACCGAACATGAGGAGTATCATCTCCTCTGGGCTGGTGCATCCGTGAACCTGTGAACTTCCTACAGAAAGTAGAGGCTTTTTTCTGGCACCCTCAGGAGCAGTTAAACTGCAAAATGTTACGTGTTTGGTTGCCTCCTGCCACGTTACAGGACATCTGACATTTGACACCCCACCAACCAAGCAAAGTGTCAAACTTTGATTATTTTGATTAAACTTTGATGATTATCTCTCAAACCCAATCCGGTGACTGCTTTATGACAGTTTATTTCAAGAACACATACTTTACATACAAATCTTGCCACAACACAGGAAGTTCCTAAGGATCGCTTTTGGGGTCAAAGCATACCAGTATTGGGTTAGTGCCTGTCATGTTTTTCTTAGAGCCATTGCCTTTCTAAAAAGAATTGGTAATTTGCAGGCTCTGTCAGTCAACCTCCTAGAGTCATGCCTAAGACCTCTTCAATTCTTGTGCGCACACACTACACAATCTTGAGGGGTCCAGAAACTTCCAGTGCAGTGGCATTTGTTTTTACGTTCCCATAAGCATTTGATTTTAAGCATGAAGAGTAGCTTTTGATAGGGAACATCTCGGGTTACTTTACTGTAAATTTGTTTTCTGAACAAGTGGGAATTAAATTATAATTTAAATGTTCTTTTGGCTCCTCAGTCTTTCTGCTTGAACTGTTTATAATATCCAGAGGGTTTAAAGGGGACCTAGAGTCAAAATCCAAATTTTTCTAGTCTTGACAGAAAATGGCAGTATACCCGCCTAAAAGAACATGGGAAAAGTTCCAGACATTTTGAACCACTGTAAAGCATTTAAATTTGTTTTAAAAATGAGTGCCTGAAAACGGCTCAGGCTGGAATGCTGGGGCTTATTGCGCAATAAGCCTCTCACTCACCCCCTCCTCACAAAAATGAAACGTAAGAGAAAACATAGTTTGAATAGACCCGACCCCCCACAACACTTTTGGACCACAGCACCGAAACAGAGTTAATTTAGTGTCCCACTGTTCTACATGAAAATAGCCTTGTGATTGTAATCGAGTTACTGTAAAGAAGTTTATATTATTTATATTATAAGTTTATATTATTTGTTTATATTATTAAGATTATTGTTATTTATGTGTTTAATACTTCAAGGTAATCTTCACTGTTATTCTGTTTGTCGATTAATTACATAATTGTA
>JBAJNP010002882.1:0-44094 GCA_036877545.1 Yasuhikotakia modesta | reverse complement strand
CTGTTGGTGGCAGTGTAGCTGCCAAAATAGATCATGATGTTCTCCTGTATCTAACCACACATCACAAACCTCAACTAAAGTCACCATGAAATCAAAATATACTGTTCTTATTAAAACATTGAGGTGTTTACTATAAATGATTTATCCATGCATTCATTAATATTCTTTAAACCATATACACTCAAAATCTTTCATCAAAAGCCTTTACCCACCCATTGCCTTCAAAACAACAACAACTCTTCTCCTGATGATGTATGTCTTGACAACAGGGTGGAACTACATTGATTGGCCAATGGCCATGCAGTTTGTCAAATAATATGTCAAATAATATGTCAAATAACAAGCCAATCAAATCCAGATGGATGCAGTCAGTTCCCGCCCTAAAACTTTCCTTATCTATAGAGGAAAGCCTACATAGAAATACTTCCATATAGTTATATCACAGACAAAATGCATTGTTTCTAAAACAAGACGTAACTGTAACTGGCTGAAAAATGTTCAGCTGTGAATGACCCCATTAAAAATCATTTTAATGGGGTCACAACAAGACACAACATGATCAACCCAACAATGTGTTTTCTGTACCTCAAACAATCCAGAAATATGACCCAATGCAATCAACCCAACAATGTGTTTACAGACACAACCCAGCACTTTTTTGAGTAAAGGCGGTCATACTGTATACAAACTCATTTGAGCAGTTGCCATGGTGATTGGACATGGGTGGCTGGATGAAAGCTCCAAATTTGGGCGTGGCTTCCTCCTACTGTACTCCCACTCTAAAAACTGCTGGTTAAAAACAAAAACACATGCTGGGTTGGTTTGACCCAGATTTCTGGATTGTTGATGTTACCCAACCAGTGGGTAAAATTAACTTTCTTGCTAGGTTACCTAATATTATCTATATTGGGTTATTTTCTTTAATATTTGGGTGTCACATTTACATTTATTATGAAACATAATAACAAATTAAAAACTAACAGAAACAGTTTATTTATGATATTTTACTAGGCGTCTGAAGAACTCTTGTTCACAGATGTTTAGATCTGGGGGGTGACCTGAGATAACTAAAGACCAGGACATTACTCAGGCAGTAGTAGATAATATGTTGACGCTGGTTATGGCCTCAAATCCTGTGTCCCACTTTGAACACGGTTCCTCAGCTGTGAGTGAACCTGTGGTTGAGGTGACATCAAACATAGGCAAAACCCGACCCATATAGTGATACTATAGTGAAGCTTGTGGCAAGACCAAAGGTGGTCCAGAATTAAATAGTTTTAAAAAGTTTTAAAATATTGTGCTGTTTGCTGCTGTAAAATAAGCATTTGTTATGAATACAACGAGAGGTGTATTTTATTTATTTCACTCTTTCAACTTTCACTTTTTGAAAGGTTTGATTTATAATGTACAAAATATCAAACTGGTCTGAGTTGTTTGTGGGTGTACAATAGAGGAAACAATGTGACTTTGAAAAAAACTTACATAAAGCATAAATCAGTGCCCGTTCCCTAGAGACTGTTATGTCACAGAATACAGCGCAGCCTATTGGTTGGTTGGTAAAAAAATACAACGCTTACCTGTATAAGAAAGAATCAGCAGTTCCTCATGACATTGTTTTGGACACATACAGCGCTACAGGATCTGACAGCTTGCTGACTTGCCTACACAGAATGGATGTGCTTCTGAGAATTACGCTCATTATTGCATGTGCACTTCACATTAAGGCTCAAAGTAAGTCAATAACTTATACTTGTTCTTTATGGGATGATAATTGTAAATAAATGTAGAATAATCTACCTGTTTAAAATAGTGAGAGTTTTAAGCAATCTGACTTTTAAATCACAGGCCATTTGGAATATGGGGTGATTGAAACATGTGGAGATAGAACAGATCAAAATGAATTCCTAGTCAACGTTGAAGATGAGCTGTTGGCCCATGTGGACTTCAAAGAGAAGAAAGATGTTGTCACAGTTCCTGACTTTGCTGATGTTATTCAGTTGCCCTGGTTATACTGGGAGGCAGAGAAAAGCATATCAAAATGCCAAGCAGTATTGAGAGTGTTAAACTCTGTGTATGTCAATACATCAGAGCAACTCGGTAAGTCCTTTCTGAGCGTTTTAGTGGACATTAAACAAACAGTCATATGGGACTGATGGGTGTCCGGTTCCTGTCTCTTCCAGAAGCCCCCTGGAGCTCAATTTATACCCAAAGAGATGCAGAGCTGAGTGTTGAAAACACTTTAATCTGTCATGTGACTGGATTCTTCCCACCACCTGTCACAGTCTCATGGACCAAGAACAATTTGAATGTCATGAACAGCACAACTCTCAGCCAATATTATCCAAACCATGATGGAACCATGAATGCGTTTTCAAGGCTGAGCTTCATTCCAGTGAAAGGCGATGTCTACAGTTGTACTGTGGGCCACAAAGCTCTTCAAGAACCTCAGACAAGAATTTGGGGTGGGTGTGTCTTTTGTCTCTTCTTAAATCAAGTTTCTTCTAAATACATATGATGAGATACAGTGTGTGTGTGTGTGTGTGTGTGTGTGTGTATGTGTGTGTGTGTGTGTATCCTCCACAGAAGTAGAGATAAAGGAACCCAGCATTGGTCCATTAGTGTTCTGTGGTGTTGGTCTGGCATTCGGCCTGCTGGGATTGGCTAATGGAGTCTACTTTATTGTCAAATGAAACAACTGCAGCAAAATTACTGATAACTACCGGGACATTAAAACCAACCTATGTGTTTGGTTCTTATGTGAAACTGATGCAGAGGTGCTAATCTTCTGCTTTAACACATTTGACAGTAAAGTTTGCACTGATGTGTGCTCAGGGTACTATATTGTGATATACAGCAGAGTAAATCTGGACAGGATCTACAGATGTTGGTTTTGCTCTTAGTTTTGTTCTGTGGAGATGTACAGGGATTTTTGCTGCTAGTATTGGCTAATGAAATTCTCTTTATTGTCAAATGAAAATAACTGCAGCTAATTACTTACTACTGGAACACTAGAACTATACCTACCTGTACAGGTTGTGGTGTTTGGTTCTCATGTGAAATTGTGATGCTGAGGTGCTAAACTTCTATATGGCTTTTATACGTTTTACAGTAAATATTTCACTCATGAATGAATGCTTGGGATACTATACTGTAAGAGACGTTAGATTAAAAAAGTGATAGAAATTTGAACAACACTTAAGATAAGTATATATATTTAAATCTGCTGTTCTTTTATATCTTGGGGCAAGAGTCATTTTTTATATGGGTTATGTATTTTTTATGTTTTGTATTTCTTTCAAATAAACCTTCTACACAGAACATTTCTTGTGGAGAACATATTTTAGTCACATTACACCAGAAATTCCAGGTGGATTCTTATTGTGAATAACCTTTAAAATAAAAGTAACATTTTAAGCTTCAGAAGCGTAAAAAATGCTGAACATCCTGCCCAATGACTTTGCACATGTAGGTCATAGTGCTCTTAAAAGTGAGCAATTTAATTTAGTCTATAGGCCAACAGTCACATAAAGATTTGGGTTTTATAAAACTCTGTGATAGTTCATTTATCTCATGTTTATTTGTCATCCCTCAGATCTGATATATGTCAAATAAAATACATTGACACTTTTGGGATTACATGACACTTTTGGGAAAACACTTGCAAAACAAATACAAAGCATGCATATAACAAAAGTGTTAAAAAGTGTATTTTAAATGCTTTTGAAAGATTAGATATCTGTTGCTGAACTTTGTTTGCACAAACAGGCATCAACAGTTTTCCAAAAACTCTACATTCAGGTTAGACGATTCTCAGAAGTTTGTTTTCATTCTTAACACACCTGTAATAATTGCAGCACAGTTCTGAGAACCACTTTGTGGTTAGTCTTGATTTGCCCTCAGGAAATTAGAGTTTACATTGACGTTTAGCAGATATATTAAGCTAAAATAATAACAGTGAGGAAAATAATAGTGATTTATCAGGAAGAGAACTGCTATAAAGAGTAACAAAATATAAAAATACAACATAATAATAGTTGTTAGACAAACACTAATACATGTTGAGAACTAAAGAAAAGAGTATTATTTTAATAGGTAGAGCAAAATATTCCTGTCAAGAAAATAAAATGTGACAGACACTTCATATAACTTTGGCATACGACTCAACATAGCTACATTTTAAATAAGAGGCATGAAGAACTTCAATAGAATATATCCTCGATCATTGTCACGCAAGAAAAAAATGTTTTAATGTCGTTTTCCAAAACAAAAAAGCAGAAATGAGGAAGTTACAGTAAAATACAGAAGAAGAGAGATTTTTTTACACAAGCAGATATGTGTTATTCATCGTGTGCGAAACACTGTTAGTATTGCTTGAACTCAGATGTGTATTTATTAATGAATAGAATTTTTGCCATTTGATGTGTCATAATGATTTAAATCGATAGATGTCGCCAAATGATAACCTGTGTCAGACCTAAGTTTTGGAGCCCTTTACTGTTGCTTATCACTAAAATTTAGTTGAAGGTTGTATTTCATAAATTGAAGAAACAAAAAAGCCAGTGTGAATACTACTTGAATTTCTAATGTAAACTGCAATTATCAGTAGTATTAATAAATAAATGTCACATTATTACTTAAAATAGGAACCTTTGAGTAGAGTAGAATCAGATTGTCTATTTACAAGCTGCTAACATAATCTAGTATGTAGTAAAGTAGTGTAAAGTAGTAGTGAAAGGCAGGCAGAAAAACTAAGCGAGCTGAAATTTGTCATAAGTTTATCATTTACTTCTCTCCCAGCATGTCAAAAGTTTTCTCCCACAGTTCTGGAACTGGTGACATTGTCTTTTGATTTTAACACTGAAAGCATAATTTATGTAAGATGTTTGAATAGCTTTGTGAGTGCGGCTAGATTAAAGAGTTCCATGTAATGGAACAAAACAGCATCCACAGACTTCATTTAAATGTTTCAATCCTCCAATGACTCAGGATACATGCTGTAATATTTACAAGCTGAAGTTTCACAATCCATCCAGCATTATATTACATTGTGGTTTATTTAATTATGCATACATAGCAGTCCCTACCAGCTTTGCCTTAGTGGTCCACAGTGTTATTTTCCCACGCACTCACAAATCTTTTGTTCACAGCATAAAGAAAAGCCAACAGATGGTGAAATCGATCTTTATTACATAATTTCTTTTAATGATGTTACCGCTTTAGAGTTATCATGAGTGAAATATGATTTAAATGGTGTAAACAATTAGCAACAGTCTATATTTGTCACTGTATATTTGTGTGACCAACAAGTTTCATTACTCTAAACACAAAACTGGCAAAGAAAAATATTTCCTCCCATATATCAGAGAACATTCTCAGAACACTGGCAAATTTTTTTTCAAAGTTATCCAAAAAGGTTTCATTAGTAGAATGATAGTTTAATATTATATATCATAACAAAAGTTATTCTTAAGTTGAAAGTGGAATGTTTTAAAAAAGGTAAAAATTTCAGACATATTTGAAAACTCAGGCAATAATGTTAATACAATGTTTAGAACAGAATGTTTTTAGCAACATTCAAAAATGTTTTACCATTTTTGTTTTCCTAATAGAAATGTTCTTTGCCAAATGGTCTGTCTTAATTAAAAAAAAGAACAACACTTCAAATACAAAATATGGTTATAAAAAGTTTTAAGGTATGCTTTAAAGACAAATCTATCCTATAAAATTAAGCCTAGTGCTCAGATGTCTCACAAAACATTAAGACAACGTTAAAAATGCAGGTCCTGTTACAGTAAGGGGTCCAGCAGGACACCATGTGGTTGTTAAAATGGAAACTCTTGCCCTCTGCATGCATGTTTGTGTGCGTGTGGATGCGGGAGTCAATGTGTGACATTAACAGACACAGAGACGCCAGCGACAGAGGGCTTCTCCTCACCCTTCTAAGAATGTGTCTGCATGACTCTGTAAATCTATTGTATGTGCCTCTTCATGTGTGACTTTCACGGTATACTGTACATGTTAATGGAGTATCCCATATATAAGTTCGATTTTAGTGCACTGAGAATACAATCATATGTTATCGATTAGAAGGGACCAAATATAATAGTTCATTATTAATCATTATAATCTGTCATTTAAGAGCTCATACATACTGATCATTTACTAATATTAATATTTAGGGGCACATGTGACCTTCAGTGACAATGAAATTTACATAGATTTTCAAACGCTCATCCAAATTGTACAACACAAAATATTTTGGAAAGCCTAATTTGACACATTGGAGTTTATGTATGACTTTAAACTTATATAAACACAGACACATGTACAGACAATAATTCAGGAGCAAATGGAGGACTTATGTTATATATCTGTTTTTCTTTCCATGCTAAAGTTGAGCTCTTTTAAATTAGTTCATTTGTAGCTGTTGGTTGAGTCCAACTGTATGAAAGAGACAGAATGAAGAGAAAGAAAAACAGGGTCGTGGAGAGAAAGGTTGAGAGAGTTGGAACGAGGGAACGATCAGAGAGCAAAAGAGAAAGTAAAACACTGAATGTCTCATAAAGAGGAAAAGAATAACACTGAGTGTTTGCATGCGCTCATCTGCATCTGTGTGACAGAGGGGAGGGGGCGGAGTTTAGAGCGGTATGCTATGATGATATTGTTTTGTGACATGGATCAGTGGCTGAATGTGTTTTATTTGCAGTGGGGCTGCTCTCCCAGGCTAATAAAGTACGAAGCCCCCGCTGTCTGCAGTGACATGCTGTGCACCGCGGGGGGGCTGGGCTTTTTTAGTTCCCCTGCCCAAATTATGGAACCGTCAATACCCTCACTGGATCCCATCAATAGAACTGCGCTTTGTGACTGATGGGAGAGCAACTTCAAGGCTATCCTACTAACTGAGAAAGAGACGAGAGAAAAAGAAAGAGAAAAAATGACCTGTTTTTCCACAAATATGGTCTGTGCTTCAGCAGTGTGACACAGAGGGTTGTTTTAGACTTGTGTAAGAAGCGACAGCTTTGTGAAGACTGAAGCATTCAATAGAGCAACAAACCGAAGCTATCGTTTCTCTTTCTTAAATCACGTGGGAGGGTTCATGCTGCCATGATCACTGCTGTTGATTTGCCTTGATCTGATTGGTGACATCCCCTCAGGGTGAAGTCTGAGACATTAGACGCTGTGTTGCTGTGTTAGCGTGTATTCCTGATAAAACCCAAAAAGGGATTTTCCAGCATAAGTAGACTCTGAGTTTTAGCATTTTCACAAGCAAAGTAATGCTGGCGGCCTATGGGGGATAGTTGTTGTGGATTATAAAGCAAATTAGCTATATTCAGACATCTGATTAGGATAATTATATACAATTGTATGAACAGCATGTTAAACTTAAGAACAGATCTGGGTATCTGATACATAAGCTAATGTGTGGCTCACAAATCATGTGAAATTGTTTTTTTGTTTGTTTTCAAAATAAGGCCTTGATGTACAGTTACACTGTGCAAAATTACTTTTCTGACAAATGTGGGTAACAGAAAATATAATTTGTAAATATAATTTGCAGAAGTCAATCAAATAGCCATTTGTTTCTGATCATCACAGTGAATGATCATCAGAGCATCATCACAGTGAATGATAAAACATCAAATAAAGGGAAAAACAAGTAAATATGTCTGTCCTCTCTATAACCAAAAAATCTAAACTTTTCTCTTCAGCTTGGAGTTGGAACTTCAAAACATTTTTGTGGCTGTTCAAACGGTTAGAAACACGTAGCGTTCGCTGGATTCCTGTGTGCGCATTCAAAAGCCGCCTCCCTCAGAAGTGCCACCTAGCAGCGTGCTAGCGCGAGAAGCTCGTGCAGCGCTAGGATTCAGATATGCTAATTGATCAGCGGGGTAGCTCTGAGCATCGCTACAACCTGCTTTAAATAGACAGCTGCTTTGCTCTATATTCCCCAGCCTTCTTTTCCTTCTTCCCTGCTTTTTTCCTTTGTCCTCCTCTCTTCAGAGCTATTTATCTTTTTTCTTACACTTGTCCTTACATCTCTTACTTTCTTTTCTTTACCCAGACAACCATTTTATTGCTCAGTGGTTGCTCTTTTATTGCTGTAAAAGAGAGTTCTCCTAAAGTTCCTCAGTTTCTAATTCTGACTTTTGATTGAGCAACTTCTGTAACTGAGCAAATCTGAGCACAGTTTGAGACATTGTTGAGATAGTTCCTGAAGCTCTGCAGGAGAAATAAAATATTTGCATGAGATTACTTATGTTTCTCAGAAAATAAAAGCAATGTCAAAATTTGTTGTTCATGTAGTCACAATATTGTCTTGGACAAACATTTAAGGTATTTAAATTGACCCCTTATTGATATTTCTCTTGTATAGATTACTCACAGTCATAATTCATGTTCTGAATTCTTTTTCACTTTAGCATTGAAGCAAACAGCAGTAAATTAACAGAGGTGATAAAGAGGTGATAAATTGACTTTCATGCACAGCAAAAAGGACAAGAACTAAAGAAGGACAATAAAAATGCAGAGAGTGTTTGTCTCAGGGTAAGAAAGGGCCTCTGCTCTCTCTTTACGGCCGCTACGGCTGCATTAGCGCTAAGTCCTGCGCGGCTCTTTTTTCCTCTTGTTTGGGGCACATGCTGAGCAGGAACCTGAGCTGATTGGGTTTCATTCACTGATCTCTTAGTCGGCAGTAAATTTGGACAGGGGTCCGCTGAGGGGCCCCTCGACACCTCATCTCCAGCTGGCTGAGAGCGATTGTTGAGGAGCTGAAGAGTCACATTGGGGTCATTCACTATGGTGGTTCTAAGCTAACTCCCCTCATTCCTCCTGAGCCTCTTTCTTCCTCCTCTGTTTCCCTGCTCCCCTCCTGTAGGTTGCTAGGGCCTGGTATTTGCTCTCCTTGGCCAGGCTGTAATGACAGCCATGGTGCCCCTGCTGGTTCTCTGCAAGCATTTCTCTTTGTACTGCTTGTGGTTATTGGGACTGAGAGGGCACAGAAGGGGTGATGGCTTACAAACACACACATAAGTACGCACACACTCACTCCTCATTCACAGCTTTGTACCAGTTATGGGGCAGACCCACCAATGCCTGGGGGTGACTAACTAAACTAGCGTTACTATGAGGTAAACTACAATTTGTGTTAGTGGTACAGCAGCTGAAGTTTTTAAAACGTTAAACGTTTTCAGTAACATGCCACTGCTATATAAATTACTAATAACTACTACTAACAACTAGCAGTATGGTGTAACAAAATGCTAGCTTGCTTGTCATATTGTGTTAAATCTGCAGCTTTACATTTATGTTTAAAATATCAATTTATTTTTATATAAAGCATTGTTTCATTTGACTGAATAATTAATATGAACCCGTTAAGAAATTATTCACATTTAATTTACAAAGAGAGAAAGAGAGAGAGAAAGAGGGAGATAGAGAGATAGAGCGAGCGAGAGAGAGAGAGAGTACAAATATAGCCTAAAATATAAATTGACAATTTAAACTATTGACAGACACTTTTTTTCTTCACTACCCAAAAGGTAAACGTACTGTATGTGTTTTCTTTGGGAGAGTTTAAAGTCCTCTGAGGGCCATATGACACATCAGAGCTTAAAAGATGCTTATTGAATGAGCACAATCAACACAGAGATAATATCACACCTCCTGTAAATACTGCAGCTCGTGAAGGGGGCAAATACCAGCCATAAAACGTCTAATGACATCTCTAATAAAACTACAAAGACATAGAAGAGCCAACCAAAGACCAGAGTGCAAAGCTGGCCAAACTTTCCTTCCTGCCTCTGTCTTAGCTGAGGCCCTTAGGAGAAGAGAGAGAGAGAGAGAGAGAGAGAGGAAGTGTATTTGTTGCTGTCTGAATAGTAATTTCAATGGAAGCCCTCCAGTTTGCTGTTGTGTCGCTTGCCATTCATTTGGTTGCTATGCCTTTACTTGTCACTGAACTAATAAATACTTATGTGACCCTGACCTCTCTGTCTTGAATCCATTACAAATGTCCAAAATCTCTTTCTGGGCAATATCCTGTGGATTAAATTTAGGAAATGCAGGTTTGGGGCTATATGTTTCCCATAGCGTGTACAGTAATGCCCAGTACATGGTGGCCTGACATGCAACTATTATATGTAACACCCACACTAAATATTGGCAAAGGTTGGTTAAAAGTGACTGCAACACTGTTATGTTGGTATTTTGATATCTAATGTAATGAAATTAATTAATTAACACATTTAAATGTTACCTAAATGTAAATATATTTTCTCAATATTGTATCATTCAACCAGACAATAAGTATCCCCAAATATCTGTGCATTTTCAGAACATAAATCAGTGTCTATATTATTAGATTCTACCCCATCAACCCCCTAAATGTTATTGTACCAAAGATTAACACAAAAATTAAATTATATTAAGGCTACATATGACTTCATTTAATCGTTTTTACAGTCCTGTTCAAACAAAATAAACATACATCTCTATTGTCCACAGGCATCATTTCCTCCCCCCACAAAATACCCTTTTGTAAAAAAAAAAACCCTTTTTGCCTCATTGGTCTCTGCAGTGACTTTCCCCCAGTGAATCTTTAACAAGCCTTCAGATATTAAAAAGAACGCAGTTCCTCTTCAGTTTGGCCAAGCCTTTTGTGTGAATGGCAAAGAGCCACAGAAGCTCTGCTTTGTTCCATGGGAAACTTGGTGTGTGTGTGCGTGTGTGTCTAATGTGTTTCTTTTTCAGAATCCATTTAGCATGTCTGATAAACAGTGCATAATTTACAACTTTCTTGCCTTTGTAAAAGAAAAAACTCTTTAAATTAAACAAACAGAATTTAAATTCACTTTGAATCCTGTGATGTGAGTCACTGGGGAGTCACTATGAAATGGACCTCAATACATCCCACAGTTAGAAAATGCAAAGTACAGATTTTCCTCATTAGCAGCTAGACTTGACATCAATTAGATATCAAATCCACAAAACAACAAAACTAAACCCCCGGTGGTTTAAAAAGGATTGATTACTGGTAAATGTAATTTTTAATTGTTTCCTCTTTTAAGCTAATTGTGCATTTGAGCTAAATGGCTGTTCAGGGACATATGTTCACAATGTTCAGTTTCTTACAGAGGAAGAGAAGTAATTTGCTACTTAAAGAGTAACGTGAACAGAAGCATTAGTTAGTCTCATTCTTGTGTTCCTACAGTTCTTTTGGCTTCTCTTTTATGCAAAGAGTCAAAGCATGCAAATAAATACAGCAAAGGACTCCAAACACCGTAATTAGCTTGAAGAACCTCAATGGCCTGCATTTTTTCGTGTGTGTGTGTGTGACATTGTTAACAACCAGCACTTAGGAGATCAGAGAGAGAATTGATGCACAGAACTAAAGGTGATAATGGAAAGCGCTCGACCATTTAAGATGCATCATTGCCTCAAAGAGCCGCTTTTGTGGAAAGGACAGACATTCTGACCTTCCTGCTTCAACCTCCAGAGACTCAACTGAAGTATTTAATGTGAGCTATTGAAACACATTCTGTGTGGAGACACACAGTGGCCCCAAAAAGTGTTTGAATGCTTCAACCACACTGAACAATAATTGACTAGCACCAGTCAGTTTTCAAACAGCATTAGAATGTTTTCATTACTGCTAAAATAGTAAATATACTTTTAAGACAGATGTGAGAATCAATACAAAGAGTTGTTTGTAGATTTCCTGTTGTCATACTCAGTAGGGTTTGTTCATACTTAATGCAAGCACTTCTGTGGTCTCTTAACTAAAATACTTAAAAAAAACAAATTCATACAAGACATCTAATAAAAATGAGCTTGAAACTAGTTTGTTGAACATAATTGCAAACATGACTAAAATGTGAAACTAGTTCTGGGAAATTGGCTTGTACCTTGTACTTTGTGTCAGATACATTTTAGGTATGGCTCAAGTGTCCAAATACTTTCGGTAATATGTAATTGTATGAACATCAAAGATTAAAAGTTGAACTTTGCAGTGTAAACTGATAAAGATGCAGTAAAATTGTGGATAAATGTGTTTCAGTTGTTTGACCTGATAAAGTTTCTCTTTAATGCCTTTAATGACTCGACTGCTGTCTGTTGACTGAGCAGAATGTTCCCAGTCAACAGTGCAGAATGTTGACCTCTTAACCTACTTGCCGCTTAAGATAAAAGAAAATAAAACTGCTACTGACATCCATTGCAGATGATACAATATGTACTGCAGTTTACAGCCAGTTTGTGACTATTTGTGATTGGCTTTAATTGCTCTATGTTTAACACAAAAATGAGAACAGAAAATTAATGGTTTGGAATGAATGTTTTAAGAGGTACATAACCTGCAAAATTAAATTCACTGTGCACCTCTTGTTTTAGCAGATTGACTGATTTAGACAGGTTGATTGACAGGTAAATAGGCAGTCCTTTGCAGGTTAGTGTTTACACTTACATAAAGCAGTTTTGGACCAAGTTTACATTTATTCATTTGGCAGGGGCTTTTATCCAAAGCAACCCACAGTGAATTCAACATATGCACTTTTAACGTATACACTTTTAATCAGTCCTTGGGTTTGAACCCACAACCTTTGCACTGCAAATGCACTGCGCTACCAGTTGAGCTACAGGAAGGCTGGACTACTTAATGTTGTCCTTTGGTGGTCAGGTTGTCCACATTTTTTAAATATTACGTTTAAACAGTGTAAAAAACAGTGTTTTTTTACGTTTAAAACAGTGTTTAAACAGTGTATCAGAGACAGAAGAAAGACGACACCAAGATCGCCATCCCTCAATGTGGCACAAACATGCGTCATCTACCACTCCCTCATGAAAGATCACTAAGATCACTATACCTCTCTCCATTCAGCTGTATTTGATGTGGAACTCACCTGTCACACAGCCTGGACAGATAAGAAGAGAATCTCCCCTCACGAAAGCATGCCAGTCAAAGCACCTGACACGGCCCTCAAAGAGGCTTTGACAGAAGGCCTGTTGACACCCCTCAGCCGGCACCCCTGCTCTTTCAAGCCCCACTTCTCCTAACATCTGCAGCCGAGATGAAACAGAATCATAATTGGGTGCAATCACGCAAGAGGCAAAGAGAGAGCGTAGCTCTTTTACAGACAAGCTACCATTACAACACATACCGAGTGTTCTTTAAACTGATACTTAACTGACGACATGGCCCTTTCCAAAATTTTAATAAAGGGAAAAATCAAGCTATATCTTTTTTTACTCCAAAATTTTAATTGGTCTATTACGTGTTTAATTTAAGAATGCATTATGGTTTTTAAAGGGAATAAAATATTAAGGCGTTATATGAACACCTGCTCTAGCGTTAAGCAGAAGGGCTCCTGTCATTGAGAACACAGTAGTTTTTAATCAACTGTCGTTTCCTTTATAATCTTGATATCAAAGCACAGCGTCTCTGCAGCTTGAGAACACGCACACAAGCTTATACAGACTTCCAAAGAGAATAAATATAAAAGACACTATAAAAGAACAGCAGACACACACACACGCACACACACACACACACACACACACACACACAGAAGTCACAGCTACAACAAGGCCTCAGCTTTTTTCAGTTTTCTCTGTCATTGCATTTGTACATCGATTGCACCCACCTTGGCTTTCATTCATCCAGTCAGTGGCTTCACTAAAGAAGCTCACACACTTTATACTGACACTCAAAAGGCCCCTACAAAAGGTGTTTGCATGTCAGGCTCCAAAATCTTCTCTCTAATCACTTTCTGGGTGAGGGAAGGGGATGCGAGACAGAGGGAGAAAAAAGAGGGAAAAAGCAAAAAGAGGATTAAAACAGTGGAGTGTGTTTTTTTCCTTATGATGTTTAATCAAATACTGTTGATCGCAGTATTTCTCAAAAGACTGGCTCAGAGTGAATGCTGTTCAAAGGTTTTCCTGACCCTATTTTCTGACACGTGTGATGCGTGTGTATTGTCACACATCAGACTTTTTTTGGGAGTCTGTGGTATATTTTGGGAATGCTTTTGAGTGTCTCAGAGTAGGGTATGCAGACACTGCTGATGGTGTTTTTATGAAAATAATACACATTGTGAGGTAAAGACTAGGTCTATCTATCTGTAATATTATATTTGTGTCTTCAAAAATAGAAGTTAAAGTGATGGAAAATATTATTGCTCAGAGGTTGCTCCTTCAAAGCTCAAGCGAATCGATGGAAGTCTTAGTTATGCTTCGTTTAGGTATCCACTTTGTCTCTGATGATGCATTTATATAACATTAGAAGCAAATAGGAAAATGAATAACATACCATTAAAAGAGTTTTATAATTAGTTCTGCAGTAAATAAAGCTTATGGTTATAAAAGAAATGCTTATGACTTTATTAAAGTTTCTGACTGCAACTAAAAATATGAAAATATATTTTAGACAAAAAACTTGATGCCCTGATGTAAATGTATTATCTGAATGAAACATTTAGCAATTTAAAATGACTAAGCATTAAATCAAATTGATTTAACAAAGTAATTAACAAGATTTAACAAAGTAGTATTCAGTTCAGTTCAGAAATAAAAAAACATCTCGATGTATCAGGCCCCCTCCTTAAACATCAGGAATAGGACAAGAGCCACAGGCTTTTCCTGCTTTGTGTGTGTGTGTGTGCAGAGTGGCAGGTGATTTGAGAGTGTTGTGATATAAGAGCTGAAGGTATGTACATGGGTACAGTAATCTTCACATGCCTGAGAGTGTCAGAAGAGGTGCTGCATAGACAAAGATGATGTAAGTGCTCACAGCTATGAAACTGAATCTTGGACAGATTAAAAGGCATTTTCCTCTGTTCCTTTCAGTTCTACCAGGTGTAACATCCTTGACATATTCCTCCATGTTTAAAGTTTCTTATTGTGTGTGGACATTTGCTTTAAGACTTGAGTCAAACACTTTCACTCTAAACATTTACATCTATTCATTTGGCAGACAAACTTGAATTCAAGGCATACATTTTCATCATTACTTGTATTCCCTGGGATCAAACCCACAACCTTTGCACTTCTAGTGCAATGCACTACCAGTTGAGCTACACAGGAACACCTTCGAAACAAAATCTTTGAACAATAATTTTGTTTCAATGCAGACTTTATTTTTCTGGATACATAAAGAAACTTAATGTAACTTAGGATATTGTTGAATATTGTTGTATATTAGTCAAAGCAAAATCATTTGACTGTCAACAACACGTATCATAAAGGTTACTGTGTACCTTGGAGCAACTACATATGTTCCAGGTATTCCCAAAATTATAAATGAGTATAACTCAACCCTGCTTTTTATTACAGTGCAAATTACAGACTTGTTTTGCTGTAATGTTGTAAGCATGTAGTTTTGCTGAACTCAGCCATTCATCAATGACTTCATGTTCCAGTTTATCCTCATTCCTGTGCAGGTAATGCTGGTAGATTTATATGCTGAGAATCTCTTTCTTTAGAAGTTCTTTATATGAACCCCACCTAATTGCATTTATTTATCATTCAAAGAAAAGGGATATTTATATTTCTTTTTGTGTTCTCCTGGAAGGCCGATCTAGGTGTTTCATTTTAAGCCTTTGTGTCTTTTATTCTTTTGCTTTCGTGGAACACAAGAACACAATTAAAATGTTCCTTAACAATAAAACAACAATTATGAAATGTTTATGCTAATGCTAATTTTTTACACAGTGAAAGTGAATGGTGACTGGGGTTGTCAGTCCAAAAACATTATGCCTAAAATTTTAGTGTTCTAAAGAAGAAATAAAGTGATATCAGATAATTGGAACAACATAAGATTGAGTAACATAACAAAATTTAAAACTTCTTACTATTTATTCATATCTAACTATTTCTTTTTAAAAACATAAATTATCTTAATAAATATTCAAAATACTGTCTCTTTAAATGATCTCCTCTGTCATAAGCAAACCTGTTTTCTCTCAATTCCACCATTTTTTCCACATTCCACTTCTGTGCCTGTCACGTTTGTGCTTTATCTGCTCTTCCTCTGGTAGTGTGTGTGGAGTTGTTTAATTTCTGTGAGAGGTTTAGGCAAACACAGAGTTCCAGGGAAAATGTGTGAAGCTGCACTTCCTTCTGCTTCTCTGTCCGGGCTAATCCAAACAGAACATCAGAGGGAGAGATGCTCCACATGTGGCTGCATGAAAGGAAACGCTGAACCTCGGGTGAAAAGACAACACCAGTGAAAATCTCCCATCTTATCCCACACAGTTTCCCTGAATAAAAATCACCCTTCTGAGTAAAGAGAAGTCAGTTATGCAAAGGGAACCATTGGTGCTTAAATCTGTAATTAAAAAAGAGGCTGGAGAATGGAATTAAAGAACAGATTATCATACCAGTATCGTTTGTTATCATTTTTTCATTGCTGAGAAAGTGTTGTATGTTTGTGGGTGGACGTCACACATTCAGCTAAGGAAATGTAACAACATCAGTTCTGCTCTGTGTGTCACACAAAGCTATCAAATGGCTTCAGTAACTTAACGCACAAATCACTTTTATCATATTTTTGTGGGCTTTTAGCTTTAAATCTAGTCCACATTCATTTTGATATCATTTAAAAAGGCTGTATTGGAAAGAAACAAGTTATGCATGTTTGGAAAGGCATGAAGTCTTAATCATTATGGCTTTATGGGGTTTGGGTGTCATTTTTAATTTTTCTTGTATAGATTTGTATAGATAATTTATTGTTATACATGTTTCTGATCCAAACTCTGTACTAGTGGGCCATTAAACACCACTGCTTTAGGTCAGAAACTGGGGAGAACATAAAAACAAATTGTTGGCTTTCTCAACTGCAGTTTGAATGTAAAAGATGAGTTTATTGTGTGTTGTTAGTACCATTTTGTCTGTGCTGTTGTTTGAGGCATTTTTTTTTGTTTGTTCAGTCATTTTAACACTTTGTTGAGGGATTTTTAAAGCCCTTTCCTCTTTAGTAGGAAACCCAAAGGTTTGTTGGAGAAAAGGAGCGCAAGGCTGAAGGAAAGAGTGAAAGAGGAAGAAATCAATGGAGAAAATGTTGCTGCAGGCTTGCTCAGTTTTATCTGCCTTTGAACGAGTCAGCTTTAATTTGGCTTTGATCTCAATTTGCCACTGCATGAATTGGCTTCCATGCACTATAATGAATGGAGAGGAAAGTTTTCTGGAGGATTTTGCTTTTCCAAATCTCTCTCTTTCGCTCTTTCATCATCTGTCGTTTCCCTCCCTCTGTCTCTCATACTCAGCCCCAAAAATAAATCTTTTAAAAATGCCCTTTCTTGTTGCAATTTGTTCAAGCGGACTGAGACAGCTCTAAATCATCAAATTAAGACTACTGAAGAGTCACATTAGATATTTTAACCAACCTTAAATGCCCCTTGAAGACAGCTTGGATTTGTTTATCCTTAAGTGCTACAAACTCAAGGTTTGTTGCGGTCCTACACTGTAAGGTTTCCCAGAATGCTTTTATTAGCACTGCAGGTATTCATACTTAGGACACAGGAAGTGAATAAGTATAAGCATTTTAGCTCAGAGATTATAAGAACTTCATTTTAATCTATCGTCTCTTTCTCCCTCTCTCTCTTTTATCTGACTTTAAAGACATGCAGTTTACAGGTCTGAAGGATGAAAGAGTCACAGACATTGTTATGGTAGTCATAATTCACAGGTCTATCTCAGAAGGTTCTGCTGAGTTGGCGATTAAACACAGTGCTACTTTGAGAATAGCTGCTTAATCCGAACACTGACATGATGTTTCAGATAAGGGTTTAGCTTTTGTTAGTCAAAACATGCATAGGAACTCTTTCTCTCGCTTTCTCAGGAGCATGTACATTAATCTTTGCTGAGGCCCATTGCAAACAGACAGTTGTAAATGCATTAGCGAGAGGCTTCATGGCTGAATGGTGTGAAGAATGAGAAATAAAGTGTGGTGATGGCAGTAATAAAGAGATTCTCTTTCCCAGATTCTTTGATACACAAACAGACACCATTTCTTTTCTCAAGGGAAGCAGCAGGTTGACACAAGGAACAGCTGGCAAAGTTCTCACTGACACCCTCCTTGTAAAGACACACACACAGACCCAGATCACCCACTCTGCACTTGTATATTCCTCCCTAGGTTTCCATATTAGACTTTATATAGCCTATGATTTAAGTTATGCGTTGTATTTATGGAAGAATTAAACTTAAAGCATTTGTACATTGACTTCCCCAAAAATTCCCCAAACACATTTTGTTTGTGCTACTTTTAACATTGCTATTTGTCTGAGCATCCATACTACCTTGATCTTATACTCTTGGCTCAGCCAATAGCGTGAGTTTGGGGCGGGGCTGTTAGTCTGTCCGACCAATGGCAGACGGGGAAGTGTTTGGATTACCTGTTAATATTAATTGCCTAAATAATTATTATTTCCTTTGGTTTCCTTTGCTAGTGGAACAGACAGTTAACATCATTAAACATCAGGAGTTGCTTATATGGTAATATAAATGCCTCTTTTTATGTGTTTGTGTTTTAAGATTTTAACATGTGAGTTTATCTAACAGGGTCGCTGAAAATGAAAAGGCCAGCATTTCAGTAGGGAAAAGAAGAGGACTCTAATTTAATTTGACTGGAGTGTGTATGTGTGCCTTTGTGTTTGTGCGCATGTATGGCTGCTCAGTAAGAGAGTGCTGTGGGAATAGCCCAAGAAGTCCTGTGTGAATGTTTCTTCCTAAGCCAAAATCAGTGGGGTGTCCTAAGATCCTCTTTTTTTTCATCCTTCTCTCTTTCCAACACCCCCTCCCCCACCCAAAGACTCCCAATTCCAGTGAAGCATCTCAGAAACAGATTAGATGACAAAAAGGAAAAACATAGAGTCCCTACTGATTAATGACTGACACTCAAGTGCCCCAGACAGAATGCTGGGTAATCTGTATTTACTTCATTGACATAGCATTTTGCCCACCTTGTACACTTTAATAATGGGTTGTACTCATTTCTGGGTGGGACGTGAATTGATGATTATTAATTAAATAAATTATAATTTATTCATAAAAATTTAAATAAATTATTTAAAAATAAAATTTCAATCTCAGAAAATCTCAGAAACACTTTAATCTGTGAACATATTAAAAATATATATTTACATATGTGTTAAAATGTGTAATAATGACAATTGCTATATAAAATGTTCCTCATATAAACTGATATAAAATGTTATTGAAGTTAAGTCTGTGATGTAACTTACTGATGAAAGCTTATTGGCTATTTAAAAAGAAGGATTATAACTTCAATATGTTGTGACCAAAATACCAGCATGTCAACACAGATGATTGTTCTCATCCTAGGTTTTTAAATAAGTATTCAAAACCTTCTCTGCTGATTTATTACAGCATTTGTTCTTATTGTTTGCTGATCCGTTTCAACGTATTAACATAAAATTCATGTTCCTAACATGCAGTATAACCACATTTAAAGATCAAATCTTTCGAGCACATATTTCTTACACTTAGACTCCACAAATCAAGTCATTGGGTTTTGAAGTATGCATGTCATCTGACTGTTTGGCTCATGCGTCTACATCTTGTGAAAACACTAAAAAGTGGCTCAGTTCTGTTATGAAACGGCCACTTGAAAGCTGGATATGGTCAGAGAGAAGTAAAGACATGCTCTGTGTGAGTGTCTGACACATTACTAACACATCACATGAAAGCATGTGTTTACAGCACATCTCAGCCACATCACAGTCCTGGGGTCTGCTGTGTCTGCCAGGGCTTTGTGCTGTTACTGGAGACTTTATAGTGATTACCTCTAGGATGTGATCCAGTTTGTGGCTTATGAAAGTTGAAATAAATAGCGGTTATGTAATGTGGGTTATGCATATTAACACAATAGCACATGAGCAAGAGTGGTTTTATAGTTGAATTTTGGTGATATCAGCATGTGGATATTAGTCCATACAGCAGAACTGTAAGTGTGAAATTACTTTCACACAACAGTCCAACGGACAACAAGAATGTATGTAACTAATTTAGGAACCATTAGGAAATTGTTATATAGTTAGTATAGACACTTTGTTCAGTTTGTTTATGTCCAATGAATGATATAAAAAGCACCTTATGATGTATGTTTCCACCCAGCTCTCAAAATGTATTTATTTATCATATATTACTTTGCAATTCATTGTTACATTGTGCAATTCATTTTGACTGTTAATTCATATTCCCTCATACAACAATAAAAATCTGTGCGTGTTTTTAAAGTGGGTCAGGATGGTTTTGTGTCTGATATATATAAAAGGACCAATTAAAAATCATTAATAAATTATCTGTTATTGAACCATTAACACCACGTCTGCACAAAACACAGAAGGCTTTGAAGTAGAACTTAAATTATTAAGTGAAAAGCTTACAAGTCTTTCCTCAAATCATCCAACCCTTTAGAGAAGCGAGGCGAGTTTTTAAAGAGATCACATTTAGAGAAAAGATGGGAATGAGGGGATGTAATGAGGGAATAAATCTTGCCAATACACTGTCTGAACAGCTGTTTAAATTTCATCTCTGGCTGGTCGGTCAGGAATGAACTCCCACATTTCATGCAACCACAGAGAAATCTGATTAAATAAATGTAATAAGTATGTGGAGTGACTCAAACCCAACATCAAAATAACAAAGAAAGTTTATTAAGATTTCTTAAATGTAACTACGTGGGGATAGAAGATAAATGCTAATGGTGCATCTTTAAATCCATAGACACATAATGTAATTTAGTTTGTAATTTGAATGTACATCTGCATGCTTAAGTAAACTAAGCATGCAACATGCAGGTATATTTAGCTGAGATTGAAATATACTGTATGTCTCCAAATAAGAAAGAAGGATTATTCAAATGAACCTCATATTATGGGGAACACCTAACACTATAAGTATGCAGACTACTTCAGACAGAAGTTTAGTTTTAAAGGAGAACAGGGACATGGTAAGCATATTAAGACTGTGTCCCTCCTGTATCTTTAACTGACATGCCCTTTCAGAATCGGACCACAATACAAGACACTGAACAAACACCACCAACCACCAACATTTCTCTTTATCTAGACACACTCTTCAAACCACACACACATACGGCAGTGTTTAAAAATAGGCTGTGCAATTGAAGTTCATGCTTGCTTCCCCAACGCACAAGTTTGAAGTCTGCAAAAAGACTCGCTTTGACTTTGCAGTTGACAATTGTAAAAGGATCAGTGAGAGAAAAAGATATTTTGCCCAAGAGAATGAGGTTGTTGGGAGTGTTCAAATCGGGCTGACCTTTGTGTCCACCTACTCTCAGATTTAGGCTTGTACTGTTGTACCATGTTCTGGGCATGTAAAAAACATTGACGCTATAAAAAATAGCTAATAAGATTTCCATTCATTTAAACTTATCAAAATTCCCACTAGAGCCTGGGGAGCCTTCTTTCTCTCAGCCCTCGTTTCTTTCATCCATGGTTAAATATGTAAATAAAATGTCTAAAGTCATTCTTCAAAGGGGAACAAAAGAAAAAGGGGGGCTGAGGGAGGGGGTGAGGCAGTTCTAAAATGCTTTCCTTTCTCCATAACATTAGCCAGAGGGGGGGCAGCTTCTAGGCAGAGTGGAACAGCAGGGGTGCACGCAGGCTCCATAGAATCACACATCTCCCCAATCCCTCACACACAAAAAACATGAAATATCTTTTCAGTCTGAGGCATCAAAGGGCCTCCCTTTCTTTATTAGTTACAGAATTATCTCACACTTTCTGATTTCCACCAAGATGGAACCCAGCTAGCTGCTGCTGTGCTTAGGAACTGATAAAGTGTGTGTGTGTGTGTGTGTGTGAGTGCACGCATGTGCATGTGTGTGTGTGTGTTTAAAGGATAACTGTAGAACTGGGTATGAAACGGCGAGGGTGGATGCCAGATACAGAAATAAACAAACACAAAACATGAAAGGGAAAATAGTAGCTGCCAAAGCTACTGATGATAAAGACTGAACGGTCATGATTCTCTGTTCTGTTTTTATTCCTTCTTCAAAGCAATATCCTTTACAGGCTGTGGAACAATCACAGGACAGAAGAATGTAAAATAAGACAAACAGGGAGGAACAAATCAGCTAGGACTCAATTTAAATCAATCTCAATATTTTCATGTAGCTGTGATTTAACTGTTAACTATGTTACTGTTAACAGTAACTGTTACTGGGGGTGTTTGCATGTTTCATAAAGTGTTGTGATGTTACATATCCTAAAACACTTTATTAACAGCAAATTCGATGAAAGCATAATTTACATATTAAAACACAGGAAAACGTTGATATACGTACATCTGTGCTTCACAAACAACACTGTCAACGGCAGATGTTTTCATGTCAAGACGTTGCTTTTGTGAATACACACCTCCCTTTTTAAAACAACACCTTTTATTGTACCACACAGTCCATGTTTACTTTGTTTAGTCATGTAGATGACAATTTTATGAGGTACAACACTAGTACAGATGGCCCATGCTGAGTATGACTTAGAGTGTATTATATTGAGTTTATTAACTGGCTTGAATCATATGAATTCTCTAGGTCAAACTAATAGTAAAACCATTGTTGGTAATGATACAGTGATTGTAGAGATACTGTGTCCCAGCATACAGATCACTAACAGGTTCAACCTCTCAGCTGAACACATTCCTAAAAATATGTTGAAAAGCACTTTACAAGCTGTCATTTAAAAGCTCCTTGAGTGTTCTGACAAAAATCTCCAGAAAACCGCAGTCATCGGGTGTTGCTTAGATAAATCACTGTTTTATGGGGTAACACGAGAGAGTGCCAAGAGACTTTGTGTCTAAATGCTAGGTGAGGTTCTTCATTGTTGCCATAACAACATACAGTTCATGCAAAGATACTTTTCAGTCACTGACAAAACACAAAAGTCATAAAAGAGTCACAAAAAGTCACTTTCAGGCACCAAATACAACATTTTTACTCTGGAATTTTTTTAGTTATTAAGAAATAAGAAAGTACATAACAAACACTTATAATAATAATTGATTATTTGAGTTGCCTGGTCTGGATATGTGTATTTGCCTTCCTTTGACTAACAGTCTTTAAAATAACCTGCATTTCTATGTTTAAAGTAGAGATGGCGACAGAGAGACAAGTTAAGGATCATAGCTTTAACTATACAGTTATCCTTACATTCCATGTTTTTAATTATTTAGTTTAGAAGCATTTTCCAAATGAACCATTTATGCTAAAATAACTGTCAACTCTCCCCCTGCTAACAGACCGTTGACATCTCACCTCTACAATACAAGCTTATACTTTTCTGCAGTCTTAGGAAGTTGGCATGCCGACATCCCTAAGGAGAATGCCATGGTTACAGCCCTGAGAGCAAAGCCTTAGTCCTGGCTTGTCAACCCTTAGGACCAGCATAAGCTGAAGATGAATCCACTAAAACAGTACTGAAAAGCCCTTTGTCTAAGAAATCATCCTTAAGGCATTTTTATCCTGTACTCATGCAACTGCTTATGATTGAGAGCTGGGGGAGTGAAGACTGGGAACTGCCATGGCATAGGTTAAGAATGTCATTTATGCCATTACACACCCACATCTGTTCACAAAGCTATTTGTTCTCTTGCTGCGTAAACTGGAGAACAAATTTGTATGTACTAATTTGATTCACTAAAAGTGCCACAGGAGAAATGAAAAGCCGCTAGTGTTGTGCACCAAACGTAGGAAATAATGTTGTTCAATTGATTTTTTAGCACAACACAGTCTTTGTTAATGTGACTATTGTACTAATGAATTATTTATTTGTCAAAAGCAAAAACTAAACAGTAAAGAAAGAAATTGCAACATTTTGAGACTTGTACAAAAAATGTACATAAATACATTTCAAAATTCCCTTTCAAGTTTGCCTTCAAAGTAAAAGCTTTATTTGATAATAAAAAAACATATACTTTGCATCTATAAGTAAATAAGCACCAACAACCAAAACGTTTATTTTATCAGTTACAATTGCATTGAGTAAGAGTAAACAAAAACTCATTTTAAGCCAACAGTTCTGGTTAAGTCAACAATAAGCGAAATTGAGAGAGTAAAAACTCTTCTTTCTATCTTTCCACAATGGTTGGACCGTGAAAATCGCCAGATGTGAAAAGGTAATTGTCTGGACTGGACGGCCACTAAATCCGTTTGGTCGTCCTGGGTGAGAGACTTGCCACTTCCTAGCGCCGCCGATCTTACGTTACTGACACGATCATCAGAGACAGTCCGTCGGGAGAGACAACAGCAACAAATGGCCAATGAGCGCTTCACTGTGTGCTTGTGGTAAAGTTGTGTCGGGAATTTGAGGTTTGCACGGGCAGTTCCGGACAGTTTAAGGATAATCAGTGTCAGTTCGTCTTTCTTATGTAAAACAGCTGTCTTTGAAGGCGGATCTTTTGGCAGGTTAGTTCGGGACGGAGCGGAGGAGCTCAGACACAGACACAGTGCGGGAAAGCGTGCAACTCTAGACGGGCTGTCTGAAGCCGAGTTGTAGGAAATATTCACCTGTTAACAGAGCGGATTTATCAACGCATGTTCACGGAGCTTCGTGGTCAAGAGTGTGAGTGGAGACGCTTGAGTTTGGCCAGACAGGATACTTTGCGGAGGATGGATGTTGACAGTAGCGCGATCACGAGTTGAGACATCTACTTTCTTTTGGAAAACAAGACCAACAATTTACAGGATCCGGACACACCACACACTTGGGAGTTCGTATTTATAGACTGTGGATTGAACATTTGTGCAAAATTTCAAACCATGTGGGTGACTTTGCTCTGAACATTATCTAATATTTCTCATAAACGCAAGACTTTTTCCCGGTTACTGCCAGATATTGTTTTCAAAGTAAACGTTGTTTGGGACCTTTGGTTAAAAGCGAAATTTGTTGGCTAGGCAATTTCATTCATTCACATTTTTTTCTGGGGATACCGTGAATCAAAACAACAACAATGATCGCGACTTTCCCATTAAAAATACATAAAATATTCTAGTTTTTTTTTTTGAAAGCCATTTGTCATTTTCTATCAGATGCATGAGTTAATATAAAAACACAATGTTTGTTGCCACAGTTGGACTGGCTGTTCGCAGCTTTGTGTTGTTGTGTGTGGCTGGAGTTTGTTTCGCTATCAGTTCCATAGACCCTGACCGTCCAGGTGAAGGAAGATGTCAAGAAATCGCTATTCCACTATGTAAAGACATTGGCTACAACTTGACAGTTATGCCCAACTTAATGGGACATGAGGATCAAAGTGAGGCTGCTATTAAGCTGCATGAGTTTGCTCCTCTTATTGTGATCAGCTGCCACAGCCATCTGAAGTTTTTCTTGTGTTCGCTCTATGCTCCCATGTGCACAGAGCAGGTTTCCACACCCATCCCAGCATGCCGAGTAATGTGTGAACAGGTTAGACAGAATTGCTCTCCAGTATTGGAAAAATTTAATTTTCACTGGCCTGATTCGCTGGACTGTTCCAAGCTGCCAAATAAGAACGACCCTAATTACCTTTGCATGGAAGCCCCTAACAATGGCACAGATGAGCCCCCAAAGGGGTCCCACACTCTGCCACCAGATTCCAGACCCCCTCATCCAGGTAATAGTCAAGAACTGCCTATTAAGGAGAAGGTTGGAAAGGCAACATGCCCTAACCCTGGAAAGTTTCATTTTGTGCAGAAGAGTGAGTCCTGTGCCCCCAAGTGTTACTCCAATGTTGACGTGTACTGGAGTCAGGGTGACAAGCGTTTCTCTATGGTGTGGATCGCCATCTGGTCTATTCTGTGCTTCATATCCAGTGCATTTACCGTACTCACTTTCCTTATTGACCCACAGCGCTTTAAGTACCCAGAGCGGCCCATCATCTTCCTCTCTATGTCCTACTGTGTCTACTCAGTGGGCTTTCTTATAAGACTTTTTGTAGGAGTTGAAAATGTGGCCTGTGACCGTGACACAGGCGTTCAGTATATCATCCAGGAAGGCCTGGAGAGCACCGGATGCACAATAGTCTTCCTTATTTTGTACTATTTTGGGATGGCCAGTTCCTTGTGGTGGGTCATTCTGACGCTCACATGGTTTCTAGCAGCTGGAAAAAAATGGGGCCACGAGGCCATTGAAGCCAACAGCAGCTACTTTCATCTGGCAGCGTGGGCTATACCAGCCATTAAGACTATTGTGATCCTGGTTATGAGAAAGGTGGCAGGAGACGAGCTCACAGGCGTTTGCTACGTTGGCAGTATGGATGTCAAAGCCCTGAGTGGTTTTGTTCTTATTCCTCTCTCTTGCTACCTCATCATTGGCACTTCCTTTCTGCTCTCAGGGTTTGTGGCACTTTTTCACATCCGTAAGGTCATGAAGACAGAAGGAGAGAATACAGATAAGCTGGAGAAGCTGATGGTAAGAATTGGAGTCTTCTCGGTTCTTTACACAGTTCCTGCCACTTGTGTCATCGCTTGCTATTTTTACGAGCGACTTAACATGGACTACTGGAAGGTCCTAGCAGACGAGCAGAAGTGCGTTGAGGACAGTAAGAATGGTGAAGAGTGTGTGATGAAAACCTCCATTCCAGCTGTGGAGATCTTCATGGTTAAGATCTTCATGTTGCTGGTGGTGGGCATCACCAGTGGCATGTGGATCTGGACCTCCAAAACGCTGCAGTCTTGGCAGAATGTTTTCAGCCGCAAACTTAAGAAAAGGACTAGGAGGAAGGCTGCATGTGTGTTCACAGGAAGTGGACCTTATCTCAAGTCTCACCCTGCACTGAAAGGACATAAAACCAAGTATGAGCCAGCAAGTCCTCCTGCTACATGTGTATGAGCCAGGCCTCTATATGCACTCACACAAAGCCAACTAAATGCTGGACTTGGACAGAACATACTGAACCCAGCAAAGGACATAACAATGCTTGTATTTATTTAATGCTGTTTTTTAAAGATGCTTCCCAAAAGGTTTATGGGATAGATTGGCATAGATTTCTTTGTAAAACTGTGTCGGAATACAAAGTTGATGTCTTTGGCTCTTAGTGCTTGTACTATTTCTGAAACTTTGCAGATTGTTTTTCAGGCAAAGAAAAGGAAGTTGGTCCCCACTGTCGTCATGTTGTTTGGATGCCTGTGTAATGTGCAATAGTTGTTTCCTTTAGTGACAGAGAGAAGGACACGCTGATACTGTAGGCCTGTGATTAAAGACAATGAAAGGACTAGAAGAACAATGGTCATGAATGGCTCTGGGGAAAGCGGCTCCTCCATGGCGCAGTCGTGTGGCTTTTCTATGGAAATTAAGGCTATGTCATACACAACTGCATTGACATTGGAGCGCAGCTGCTGAATACGGCCTCAGCAGAGAATGAACTGCCCATTGTCAGGCCTTTTATACAGAACAAAGTAAATCTTAAAGCACTAAATATTGCGGACACAAAGAGAAAAGTTGTTATTTGAGTTGTTTTGTTCCGTGAGTTCATGCCCTCTGCTTTGTTTGGTTGTTCACTTTTTACATCCCACAGACATTTGTGTGTATTTCAAAGGTTCACATTTTATAAGAATAAATAAACAAAACTTTAGTTTTAAATGTTCTGTTAGTGGAGCTGTGAATCACAAATGTATTTTATTATTTGTGGGAAGTGGGAATAAGCATAACAGTTTTTAAAAATGTGTGTATCTAATCAGATTTTAAAGGCAAGTCCTTTGGGAATTACTTGACTCATACTATTACATTAATATTCTTTATCAGTCAAACCTTCTCAAACATCTCTAAGGTACAAACCCCTCAAAACTTACCCTAAGGCTATAGAAGTTGGTATGATCAATCCATTGAGCAGAAGTTTTAAGTGTGAGCAGCCTCTTTATGTACTGCTATAATATAACATGTTCTTAACTGTTTAAAACCATCTTAAGAGATGAAATGCTGACTCAAGACCCGACCTGAAGCGTCAGTCTAATCTCACATGTTCTCTCTCAAAGTTCTTTAGGATACAGACTTTGTGTTTGTAGTTCTGGGTTAGTTAGAACACTTTTGCTCTTAACCCAACAATGCTATTGAAAAAGTAGATCTCTAATATATAATGTGAATGGAGACCAAGTATCTTTCTCTTGATTCTCTTTTAAATCACTTTTAAAACACCCAAGCTTTTATGTCTGTAACTTAATAAAAATATTAATCTATTCACTTCAATGTTTCATTGATAAACAATACTGAAGCAGGAGGCTTTAAAGTTTGTTTTGTTTTGGTCTCCAGGTTTCGAGGGATTTTTTTCAGTGTTTTATTGTAACATCAAATCGGGTCATTTTTGAAGTGTAGCCTTTGATTTAAAATTGTTTTTTCACTGTTGCTGAGTTGAATGTTCAAAAAGTCTATCAGTACAATCACATCTGAATCTCCTTTTTGAACTTGAATACTAAGCTTCATAGAATAGAGCATTGAAACTCATAATCCCCCAATGAATAGGCAAAATAAAAAAACATGCATTAAAGCCCATAATATGTACACATAATATGTGTAACAATAGTCACATACATTTAATAAATTAATCATTTATATGGTGGGGCATTTAAACTTTATAAAGTGTCTCAAAACACCATCAAACAGTAAAACAATACTGTACAGCAATGAAAAAAATGCATTTGACATACATGCCAAAATAATAATCATGTTGAAACGATTTACCCTGCTACCATGAGTATGATTGATAGAAGTAATTTATAATGTGCCTTTTAACAGTTTCAATGCCTGTTTAATCTAATAACTTGAGAAACTTCAGAAAGTACAGTAAACCACAAGGTTGTTTGTGTAGAGATGGCAGAAATATGTTTAACATTATGGGCTTTAGTAATCTAATCACGTCTGTCATTGACCTGAATCCAGAGATGAGGCGTGTGTAGACAGGTGAGTTTGACCTTTAGGTGTTACTCTAATGTTCAGCTCATTAGCTAATGTTTTGATACATGCCCAATCATGTTCTTTGGGCTTATGTGTTTTCTAACTGTGTTTTTGTATTTCTGTACTTAAAGGATAAGAAATATAATTACAGAATCAAATATTTACTTGCATTAAATGCTCCTGCAGGTTGTTCTGTGAGTGGAAAATTCACACATGCATATTTTTCAGCAGGTCTTTTGATGTGCAGTGAAATCTTAATTGTTAATGCACTTGTTATCTGTGAGTCCACACTGCATTTTCTTGGGTGTTTTAAATTCATCTTCATGTCAACATAAATCTCCTTAATTGCTCATCTTGTGTATAGGAAATGATAAAAGGAAACTATTATTATATGTATTATGATTTTAAATGTTATCCCAACCTGTTACAATGTGAACCGACATTATAAAGTTTTTAAAAGGAACTTAAATATCTGTACACATATCAACAGTGACAATGAATAAAACTAAATGTTTAATAAATATAAGGTCAGGTAAAATGAGGGTGAATTTGTTCTGATTATTATATCTCTCTAAGCCCTATCAAAACATACAGTTAGTGGCTATGCTGTAATTTTGATGAGCGCCAACATTTCAGTGGCCGTTATTCATAACACTCAGTCATTAAAAGATTATGGCCTGTTTTGAAGATTTTGTTGCCCTTTAAAAGCTCACTTTACACGTCAAGTGCAGTGTGTGTGTGAAAAAGATCTAAAACAGGTCTGATCTGATGAAGGCTTGAGTGAAGTGTGTGTTCTGTACTTTGCCCAGGGGGTGTTCAAGTCTCTACAACGTCCTTGTAGTGTTTCAAAATTCAGGCACATGAATCAAAGAGGCCTCATTTGACGCACACACACATCTCTGTTATACTCACACCAGCCTGTCTTTCTCTCTTTTTCTCTCTTTTGCACACACTTGTACACATAAGGCTGTTTAAGGGCCACCTGGGCTCCAGGCCCTCAGGTGTGTGAGTCGAATTGTAAATATAAGTGACAGTTACCATTCCACCACTTTCTAAAGACCATCTCACTTTTTCCTTTTCCCCTTTATCTTCTTCATTCTTGTTTCCCTGTAGTTGAGAATTAAAGGCCGGTTTACTAAGTGAAGCTGGAGTGTGTTTTTGAAGTGAGGTATAAGCTGAAGGGTAAAACGGCTATGACCCTGTTCTGCTTTAATGTCACATTCAAAGTTTTACAGATCTAATCAGTCTGTTTTCTTGTCATTGTACAGTACTGACAGTTTTACCTGTGTGGTTGTCCGCTCTGTGTGACTGGTACACATTTGGCTCATAGTTTCAGGTACAAGGTAAGAACTCATATGTCTTTCTTATAAATTGTTTGCTTCACTAAATTTGATACTGTTAAAATATCCGTCTGTTTTGTGAGTCAGCAAGCAGCCAATCAGAATCAAATCAGCAAGTGATGATGTCATGAATCATCAGACAGGTTATAGGTGGTTTGCCCATGTGACTCACCAAGCACAACAATATATGCAAGACAATATTAAAAACATGATTTTAAACACACGATTTTCACACTTATTTCTCATTTGGATTACATTTGGACAACTTTGTACTTTAAACTGTTTGAACTGTAATGAATTTGAACTGTTGTTTTTGTCCACAAAGACATTATGATAAGGTACTTGTATGTGCTACTAGTCTGAATTGTGCACTAAGCGTGAGTCTATAAATCTGTGCCTGACTGACTGCAGGCAGGAGGGTTAATTCTCTTTGATCAGACCTTTTTGAAGACGCCTGCAGACTCATCACCACAGGCCCCTCATCACCTGTTTTCCAGTCAGGACCTGTTTGAGATGAGCATTGCTCTGATTGACTCTCACACAAACACGCCAAACACATTCTAATAATGACTCTGTTTCTTGAAGAAAGTTGTCAACATCTTGTATTGCCTTTCAATAACTTTCTATAACTATAAAACCCTTTCAAGGCTTTTTCTCTTGTTTTCAGCCTTTATGTGCAGTGCCTTTGAAAATTGTCCTTGTGAATCGGCCTAAAATAACAACGCAAGTAAGAGATTAGATGCTGAAAAGTTACTCTAAAGAAGCTCAAACCCTTCCTGCTTCATCACCCCCAGCCAAAAGCCAGTTGGTTCCATCTGAAGATTCAAAGTCTCCAATGACGCGTTTGATGGAAGAGTGCCTGGCACTACAATGCATTTGCCAAAGGCTTTAATCAAAAGTGACTTACAGTGCAATTACGGTTCTATGCTTTGATCAATTCATACATGTCTTGCGAATTGAACCCATGACCTTTATGTTGCTGGTACCTACATGAGCCTAAATGATGCAAAATGCTTTACTGTATTTCAATTAAACTCAATATAATCTACACCATTATGTCTTTAAAATGCTTAGAATGGCATTTTATCCTGATTTTATCATTATAATGTTTACTTGCTTCACCTGTTACTATTTTTAGTTTTATGTTGTTAATTTGAACAATGTTTCTGGATAGAACAACTTTTATTGAATTATCACAATGTGAGTCCATTTTAATACAGCAACAGTCTTTGAAGACATGTTATCTGCTAGTTAGGATTTCTTCACAGGCATGTGATTAAACCAGTATTGCTGCATTGCTCATAGTCCTGTGGGTTTTGGCAACCATAAAATGAAGCGCCAGTAATTGCTGAAAAAAAACGTTTTCAAAACCTCAAAAATCTTATTTGTATCATATGTTAACATAGAGACTTTTGTTTGCAACTGAACAATGCACAAGTGATCATAAATGTAATGCATGCAAAAAATAAAAGGCCAAAAGATGTACAGTACACACACACACACACACACACACATATCTGCTTATACAGGTGTGAACATTGTGTGAATAGCAGAGATGATAATAACAAGGTCAAATGTGTGAGAACCTTTTGGAGAAAAGTGGTTATTTGAAATTATCAGTTTTAAAAGCCATTACAGAAGAATCTGGAACAATGACAACACACCCGTCTGCCTTGCAGCATGGGCACTTCTAAATATTCTTTCTCACTGTTTCAGTCTCTCTCTACACACACACACACACACACACACACACACACACACACACACACACAAACACCTTTTACATTTAAACAGAGCAACAAGATCTTTATTTAAAATGATGCTGATGTGTGTTTATGTCTGTATTTGTAAGAGTGAGTGTGTGAGTGAGAGAAAGCAGGGTGTATATTTGTTTTCATGTCTGAAATTGCCCTTTGATGTCAGTACCTTGTGGTAGAGGTGGAGGACGTCTTAGAAAGTAAACAAGAGAAGTGACACCCTTGTAAATACTCAGAGCACACCAACCTGGGTCAACCAAAACAAGCACACTGGTTTTACCTGGTTTTACCTTGCAGTTATTCACATGGTGCACTAAGTTAACTGTGTTTCTTAGTGTAAGTTCTTGTTTAGGCTGTGTGTCAGGATGTAGACACAAAGATTATTTGTTTTAATCACACACAATAACATAATTTATGAAATTTCATATCAATACACTACATTTTTTTAAAACGTGTGTATGGGCGTCTTCCATGGTCACAGCAGAGTCTGACTGTGAGAGTGTAAAGGTCTAATCTGCCCCCTCTCTAATCCTTCCAACACACACACATACACACTAATCTGCCCCTCTTTCTAATCCTCATTGCAAAGTGCCCAAATAATGAAAAACCATCTGAATTCCAAAACTCAGAAACGTATTGTTGCTTAACGTTAAAGATGAGTCTCCATACTACACATACACACACACACACACAGAGAACTAGGGGTCTTATATGTTCACAGAGACACTTTCTTCCACACAGCATCTTAAAAGAAACCCAACAATTCATCCTTCTGACCATATAATCTGTTCTGCAGTAATCATAAAGCAAACGCACAGCTCAAAGTATCTGTGATATTAAGGCAGGAGTAAGTTTCGCTGTGGTATTCGTAATTTACTGCTGACTTGTGAAGTGTCACTATCATGTTTGTCATGCCTAAGGAAGAACACAGAAGATTTCTGTTTTGGATGGCTCTGTGTTTCCACATGTAGTGACTCAAGCGACGGCTGACAGGAAGTTACTGTGGATTTTATCTTTTGAAAAAGCTGTAGTATATTTTGATAAAGTATAACTACCCTTTATAATCACATGGTCACCTGTATGCGGATGACGTTGTCAGAACACACAAAAGTTGTGTGGCAGTATGTTGTATAAAGAAACCATGTACAAAATATGACTATATTGTTTTTCTTCTTTTGGTAGAACCTCCAACCCACCGATCAGTCTCTCCCAAAATCAACAACCAGTTAAAAGCCTCCAGGACATGTTTTGTTCCTTATGACAGAATAGCAATAGAATCATTGTGATGAATGAAAAACATGCTGGGGGGTGTTGCCTCTATTGTGTCCGCAAAAAAGAGCATCATTTGGATATAACATCAACCACAAACAGAGGAAATCTTTACTGAGGGCAAGATTTGCCGCCCATTTACACAAAGAGAACACCTGCTTCCCTTTTCTTCAAAACAAAATTCAAATACAGGCCAAAAGAAAGGTTGAGTAAAGCTGAAATACTAGCAGGCTGTGGCATGTTAAGTCTGAACTCTAGCCTGGAAAACACTGTCAAAACTCAATTTTAAACAATTTTAAAGACATAATTAGTGTTTAAGGCTAAAGAGAAACTAAACAGTTTATAAGACTGCGCACGTGAACAGTTTTTTGTTTCAGCAGGAGGGTTACAGTATCAGCAGAAAACTGTAAGCACGTCATATCTACATGTTTTTATTTTTTGGGAGTCTTTATTACAAGTATTGTAAACATGCTAAAGAGATATCGTATGGAGAAATATATGTAATGTTTAGTTGTGTAAAACCGGCAGCACACAAACTACACACAAACAACAAACTGTTTTCTCATAGACTCATATTTGCATATTCAAATTCAAATGTGTTTTGTATATATTATTGGAGTCATTTCATCACTCTTTGTGTCCCAGTCGTCTTTGGTTTTTCAGTCATAGTTTTGGTTTTAGATGTCCTAGTTGATTTAAACGGTTTAAAAATAATTGTATTCCCCAGGAGAACAGCAACAGTATTTAGAAGAGACGATTAGTTCACAAACAACACGAAACATATGTTCCCCTGCAGTGGTCCATGAATGTCCTGTTTCCTCTCTACTAGGACACAACTGGAGACAATTAGGAGAAAACGCTGTGAGCACTATCAAATTCAACAAATGCTCTTTGTTTCATATACTTTATCTCTCCATGTCAAATGCTATGTTTAGAATCCTAGCTTGCTAATTAAATTCTGCACAGTATATATTGTATACTGACAGCTAATTCTTAAAATAAATATGTTGTGAAACAGAACACATCACATCTGCAACAAAAATGTGACCTCTGTGTTTCTTACAAGATCTCATCATGTTGCGTGTGTGAACTCAGCATGTGGCGTCCAGTGATCAGCTTGGAAATGTAAACAAATATTTCGCTTTTTTATTAAAAAAGAATGTATTAACATTTGGCAGTCCAAACAAAATAATAACTAATATGGATGTGATAAATAGATTTATGCATAAACTAATGCAACTAATACTAAACTGACACACTAATGCATTGGCACAAACTTTGCATGTTGCATTCATGCTTCATATAAAGTCAATGCAAATCACTACTATATAAATGTAGTTTAACTAGACTAAAGCTTTAAGGACAGTAATATGTGGATTTCTGACTATAACAAAGTAAATTAGGGTCAGCATGTCTCTGCCTTCAGCTCATTGGACAGAAGAGGTTAATGGAGGGAGGCCAAGGGTCAGATGAAGGGACTGCATGGTAGTTTTTGGTGTTTTTGAAAGAGTTGATCTGAATAGTGTCAGTTCATTGATATTCAAGGATTTGACCTTTTAACAAGAGGAGGGTCACTAAGGTTATAGTGGCTATGCCTTTACCCAGAATGTTGTTTCTTCAAATTCACACATATTTATATTCACAGATATTCACACATTTACTCTTACCTTTTATAGCTACACTATGTGTGTTTTTTTTTCATTGACTTATTGTTTTCATTCAGAGCTAATAATATTGTCTATCATCTAACACTTATGTAACTTATAAATAAATTATGTTTAGTATAATCAAACTTCTATATAACTACTGTATTTAAAAATGAATTGTCCTAATTAAGGATGTCCCCAATGGGAAGGTTGTCTCATCATGTCTCAGCCCCCCAATCTGTAGCTAAATACGTATGTACACACACACACACACACACACACACACACACACACACACTGACTTTGAGTAAAAAAGAAAGAAAGAAAGAAAGAAAGAAAGACAGAGATAGAGAAAGAAAGAGAGAGAGAACAAGAGAGAGAGTAATGGTGTGTGGAACAGAAGGCAACACTTTATCACTGTCATATTAAACTCTTTATCACCCAACCCCCTACTGTTCTCTCTTTTTAATGAACAGGTCAAAACAAAAATGACATGCATATATACACATTTTAACGAACTTTGAAAAAAGACATTAAAAAGTGTGATAATAATGGGCATAACTAAAGAACAGCCAAAACACTTTGCCTACTAGTGCTATGTATACAAATACACAACATGCACAGAAACACACACTGTTCACTAATATAGCTGGCACTAGTTAAGAGGAAACACTAACAGCTGTCAGTGTGGCATCTGTCACTGGATTCCATTTTTCACATTTTTCAGTTGATCAATTTCTTCTCACAGTGGAATAATAATAAAATAATTCATTTACAATTTTTGCATGTAGACCCCTACAGCCTAACCGCTGTTCAGATCAAACTGGAATGCATGTAAATAGTATTAAAAGTATTCAAACTAAATCTAGTTGATTATGTTGTGTTTTATATATTAAGTATTGTTTTACATAAGCCGTATAATGTCATTTTTACACATGATTTGCTTAATAATTTAACAGATTTGACACCTGTTTGGTTTTTCACAGAAATTTTAATGCTTTATTCTGCTTCTCAGTTTTCCAGACCTTGAAGGACAGGAGTTTAAACACACTGTAGACTCAGCTGTTGTGTCATATCAGATTCTATAGAACATTCCATTGCAGTCCACAGGTGTTGGTTTAGCATATGTGCTTTTCCATTAAGCAGAAAACTATGCTCAATACCGCTATTGTGTGTTATTGTGCCTGAAATAGTATAAGGAGGAGCCGGAACATTCATAGAAAAGTGAATGGAAAATTATAACTCTCATTATGGCAGATGCAAAAATGACCTGTCTAGCACTTGTCAGTTCTCAGATTATTCCCAGCCTTCCTTTTAGTTCAAGCATTGCGTCAACACCGCAAAGGTTGTGGGTTCGATCCCAGGGGAAGGCATGTCCTGATAAAAAAATATAACCTTGAATTTACTGTAAGTTGTTTTGAATAAAAGCTTCTGCCAAATGAATAAATGTAATATTTAATAATAAAGCTGAGGTCAGTTCTTAATAGAGCAAAGACTTGTGTGACACACACACACCTAGTGCATTTATTTGGTGAGCACAAAAGATGACATACAATCTGATCCATAAAATCATTACTGCTTCTGCCAAGAAGTGTTTTAACAGGTTTCAAGGACCACAGCTTACTTTTTAAATAAAACATAAACAAGGCAAATATCAAAACCATTAATCTTTCATTAAGCTAGCCTGGATAAAAAAGAATCGCTTAAAGTATCATTCGTTACCATCACTGCGAGAGCGCGGGCCCCCCTGCTAACTTCAAAGGCTTTTCAAAGAAAAAAGAGAGGATAGAAAGAGAGGATGAGAGAAAGAGAGAGAGAGTTGGTTAGCTAGCTTCTCACTAGTTTGCGTTTGGCAGCAAACCAGCTTGTGGCTTCGTTTTTATCTTCTGAGAAAAAGGAAGAGAGAGAAAGACAGAGAGTGAGATTGTTAGCCCCATAGGAACATTATAAAGACAGTTTCTTATCCACAAGTTGTTTTGGTAACAACAAATGGGTGCTGTCATGCCGGCTCTGCCTCTTTTCCCTTTTGGGTGTCTCTAAAACTCATTGTAGCAGCAACACACAAATAAAAATTAGCATAATAATTGACCAAATAATATATACGCCATATTTGGCATAACATTTTAAATGGTCATATGTCAAAATATAACTCTATAACGGCCATAACAAATTCTATAATGTTTTTTAAAGATAACGCCTTTTAGACACTGTATTAACATGACTGTGCTATTTGATAACTTTTAAAAGGATTGTTTAGAGAACGTTAGCCAGCATTCTCAAAATGCTTCTGGGGTAGGTGGGGTACATGTAAACATGTCTGGCAACGTCACCATAGCAGTAAGGACTCAGTCATGTAAAAGCAGATCATTTACTGCATTGGTGACCTGCTTATACAATCTCCCCTTATGCGTATGTGTTTTTTGATATTCACCATGTTTTAAACAACACTGTCACTCCTACCAGAATTTAGCCGGAAGGACTGCTTGAATTTAGCAACATCTCATCCCACATTGATTCCCTTTGAACCTTTGTCTCCGTGTATCATTAAAAATGTAAATCAGGCCCCTATCCTCACATGACTCTTGCACGCCTCTCAACATGTTATACGTTGCAGCTGTGATAGACTGAAATATGTGTTTCTTGCTTTGATTTGGCTCACGGACCGGAGAATGGGCAAAGGCTTCAGCTATCACACCTGTGCCAGTCTGATACGAGCTGCTTAGAGTGCCCGCTTTGTAGCTGTGCCAGGCTGGGAGAGATAGGGGCTCATACAGCAACCGTTTGCTCTGGTTAAGCGGGTCAGGTTATGACACGGCTACAGTGCCAAGTGGAGCAGAAGTGAGATAAAATGATCCTTGGATAAGATGTTTCTTTCATTTCAGGCATTTTACAATGTCAAGTTAGCATGTTGAATGTTAGAATGTGTCAGTCAGTCTGACAGAAATGCATTCATACCGTATTGTGTGGGACATTTTAATTCCTTCTGCCTGCCAAGCTGAGTGTGTTGAGAGAGGAAAATTTATTTTTAAGATTTCTTGTGTTCATCCAATATAGCGTTGTATTCACTGTAGTAGCGTGTAGCGTTTCACTGAATAGGATTGTTTCCAATCTGCTATTGGTCAGACAAACAGGTAAGTTCTGCCTGCTTTGGTGGTTGGATGGATAAAACAGTGAACAGTGAAAATGAAATAATGTATTAAATAGATGTCGGATTATGTCGGAGAGATGGTTTAAATTACTTCTGATAACTTTTTCTGAGAGGGTTGCAAGATGGGTGGTAGTGTGTGTGTGGGGTGTGTGTGTGTGTGTGCACGCAGGGTCTTTATTGTGTGCAGGGTGGGAGTTCAGACACTGCTACAGAAACATGGCTCACTTGTCTTAACTGCAACGAACAGTAGTTTCATTGCAAGGCAACTTGCTCATTTAATGTCTGTGTGTGTGTTCTTGTTTTTCATCCCAGCTTTCTTTGAGGGTGAGTGTTATAATATTAAATATTACAGTTTATATGCTATAAAAGTCATCATGTCAATGGAAATTCCCTACAAAGATAGCTGTACAAACCTGTGTTTGAAATTTTGCCCACAAATATTGAGAAACATGTAAAAGTCACATTTAATTAAAGATTTCAAACATGCCCACATGAACCATAAATCAAGTCTGCGAATCATAAATTCATTCAGATGAATCAAAATGAATGAATCTGTCTCCTGCTGTACAAAACTCCTAAACAGTCCAGCTGACAGTTGATTCATGTGAATTGGCTGCGTAGTTTAGTCCCAGTTCCCCCAGCAGGAGTCTGTTGCTACGCTCCATTCCTCTGTTCCCCTCTGCCGCCCAGCTGTGTCTTCACTCTTTTGTTGACTTTGAAAAAAGATCACATAGCTTCCCTGCACAGTGTGGGGGGAACAAGCGAGAAGAGGGAAGGCACGGCAGGGCTCTGCTATGGTCAACATAAGACCCCCATCCTAACTAAAAACTCTCACTTCTGCCCCTCTATACAAAGGAGCAGTGTGGTTAGTTAATGTTTGTGCATGCAGGCCTCTACTTAGGGATAGGGATACCAGGATGGCTCATAGAGACCTATTAGGCCAATCGTGTGCTGAAATGAAGGTCACATGACTTTCTGTGGGTTTGAACTGGAACAGGTGACTCCTTAAAGAAAGCCTAATAATGTAATAAAATCATTCTGTCTTTTTCTATCTATTAGAAAAATGGCCTCAAAAGGCATTTTGACTCTTCAAATCAGGGTTTTATAGATTTTGGAAAGTTAAAAAAAAACTGTCACAATAATTAATTTTTATTTTGAACAATGTTGTTTTTGTCACATTGTGGGGAAAGACTTGTATATGCATTGCTTTTGCTTTCTTTTTCTATCATAAACAACCTCCTTAAGTCAGTGTTTGTCTTATGGGCACGTTGGCACCTTTATGCAAAAATAAGAGCCCAACCGCCCTTATTGTCTACTTCTGGAAGACGTTTTACCACTGATACAAAAACCAATCCAGCCTTTCAACCACAGATATCATTAAAAATAGTTGATCTGAAGTCAGTCAATTAGAATGTTTTCATGAACACCCTGTTACAGGGTCACCTTCACTGCTGTTTATCTTCTGCTCTCCCCATCCTCAACTTTATCCCTCAGTCTTGCCCACAGACCTGAAGCTGGTCACAGGCACAATGCTGCCTGGCCTTGATGTGTTTTATCAAGTGTGAAGGAAGTATTGTGTGCCAGGATAAACAACTCTATCTACAGTTGAGGAAATTGTGCACTTGGGGAAGTGGGTCTATCTTTTTGTTTGTACATGTGAATGAAAGACCTTTCAGTGGGTGGAACATAAAGCCTGATAATTGCCTTATCTGTGAGTGCAACCCAGAGCAAATCCACCCCCCTAGTGGCACGAGTCAGCAGGACACTTTCATTAGCTGAAATATATTCTCACACAGAACAACATCTGAAAGTGGAGCAGATGACTGTGTTCTGTCAGCAAGCACAGGCTGTTTTATATTCCCCCACTCACACTCTCCTCCATAGGTGTCCATTTATGTCTCCTGCATGCAAGAGAAACACCTTTTATCATAAAAAAAGACATATTAGCAAGACGTTTTCACATGTAACAATAGCCAAAATCTAATAGTTTAACAGGATATTTTTGTCATTTGCACAGTAAATTTAATGCATCATGCCAAAGCTTGTAATGCAATAAATAAAATACAGTAAAATATGTTTTCTTTTCAAAATGACATGATATTTAATTATTATTAAATAGTTAAATAGTTAAATTAAATAGTAATATTATTAGTAGTATTTACATTAATAAATTCACCATATTCTAATAATCAGCAATATTTAACTATATGTCTACATTTTACTTTATAAAATCGTGATTCATGTGAACTTTAAAATTCTATATGGTTGACAATTACTGTAATATAACAAGCAACTTTCATAAGAAATGTGCTTTTAGGGCCACACTAACATTAATCAAAGCAGAGTCATTTCATTCCATTGATTGCATGGTGAATTAACTGAACTTAGACATATTAAGAGCATCCATTGTAGTCTTCAGCTACTAGGACTTTTACCTCAAAGGCCATTTGTTTCCACTTATTAGTTCAAAGAAGCCCCTTCATGTTGGTCAATGCTGTTCAGCATGAAGATAATGCAGTTATTTTAGTTTTTCTTTCTCTAGATTAAAGGCAAGGAGTCTTTTGCTTATCTGACAAACTCTGCCCTTTTCCATGGATTTTTCCCTATTTGTTTTAAAAGTCATGCATCGTTTTTTTTTAGCACTGAAACATTTGAGTTTAATAAGAATTGGGAAGGGGGCAATAATGATATTAAACTTAATGTGTGTGTAATATGCAAAAGCTTAATATCTAGGGGGCACTATTATATATAGCCAGCCCCAATATACTGACAAAGATAAAGCACACAAAAAAATTGACAAAACATAATTATACAATGACAATACACACATGGCAATAATGTCAGCAACAGTACCAGATCACATGACATGAAGTCACGCTAAAAAGTCAATGAATTTTCATGACTTGATTAACATTACACAACAGGCCCAAATCTTTGAGGCTTTATATATTAATCATTCTTTTAAGGGCTTGTCAACACACATGGACTCAGTCTGGATTTTATTTAAGCAAACATCAATTACAAATAAATAAGATTTGTGCAAAATGTGGCAGTTACACCCAGACATGCACATTTTTGAGGAGTACATGGACCATATATGACCAAAAGAAAAATGAGTGTAAGTGTAAAGACATGTTAAGTGTCTGATTTATATGCAATTAAATATAGTGTCATGCCAAGTCATGCCCTTCTAAATATATGCATTCTATATGCTGAATAGAACATGATTGCTAGACCTCCTATAAACAGTCTTTTAAATCTTTACAATCTTTCAAACACCTTTCCTCCTTCTGTTTTAACTTTTCAAAATCAGGCGTTAAATGTTTTGCATTGTGTTTGTGTTATTTTTAGAGGATAAAGAGATATTTGAAGCACAGGAACAGTGATGCGCTCTCTCAAATCAAACAAGATCAAAGCTGGCTTTTCATGTATCTATTTGCATAAAACTGCAGTCCGTAACTTTTATCACCAATTTCATGTATTTTTTTTAATTTCTTCAAAAATTACAAACACCTTTATTTAAAACAATAATCTATTGTGCAGGTCAATAGTGATGGGAGATTATACTCCCACTGGACCGAATCACTAATCATACATCTTGACATGAAAGCCATTTGTAGATCTGCCTACAAAATACCCTTCAAGCTGCCAAGATGCAAAAAGTCAAAAAGATGAGGGTGAAACTAAATAGAGCAGGGTGTGAGGTGTGAGGGTTCTGTGGAAATGGTGGAGAGAGGGTGAGAGAGAGAGAGAGAGAGAGAGAGAGAGAGAGAGAGAGAGTATGTGGCTTTACTGCGCAATCCTTAACATTTTAATCATTAATCTTTAAGACTAAAATAAGCAAAACAAGAGAGCAACTCAATCTGGAAAACGGAAGGCTACAGATGGACATCATTAAAAAACATGCAAACAGAAAGCAAATGATGAAATTCAATTCAAAAAATGCATTTTCCAGTAAAAATCCAGCAAAAGTACTGATTATTAAAATTATTTTAAAAAGATGTGCAGTGTGCTGTGCCATTTCTTAAAGGTTTGCCGCTCTGTGCATAAACAGATCTGTGAAAAGATTCTGAAAAAAATAAAGAAGAGAAAGGATACAGATGAAAGCAGGCTGAAGAGATAAGCAGCTTTAAACGCTGTAAAGAAACACATTTATGCATCAAAACAGGCAGAGTGTGCAGTTATCCCGCCTACATTCATTACTCCTGTGTCTTAAATCTGTCCTCACAAAACAGCATCAAGCACATTTTCCAGCCATGAAAACAGTATATAAAATCTGGCAGATCTCTCCCGACACATGCTGGGACTTTTTCAAGATATGACAGAAATTAGGAAAAACAACCTTTCGGCATTTGTGTCAAAGCCTGTTTTTGTACATCTCAGATCTTTTTTATCTAGTTTAAATCAAAACAAATGATGGCTGATGCAAACAGACGTTTTTGCACTGCAGGATCAGGCAAGCTGGTTTAAATCTGTCTTGCCTAGCAGATATAACTTTTGCAGGCTTGATGAGGAACAGAGAGCAGAGAGCACCAGACATCCAACATAATGCAATGTGGCATCTATTAAGCCTCCCCTATATTGCAGTACATCAGTTTTATTAAAGCAGTATTGCAATTTGTTATTCCAGGTTTGACGTCTTTTGCTTTCTCACCAAAAGGAACATTATCTGTACAGGCTAAAGCCAGGCTTTTGTGTGTTAGAGTTTTACTGCACAGAGGGGATTCATTGTAGTCTATTGGTCAGTTTACACATCTGAGGTTTTGTGTGGTCACAGGGTCAGAAAAGAACACGGTAGTCTATATGCAAGCCTTCTTTGGCTTTGTGACTGTATTTATACTCATTTTATGTCTGTGCTCCTCTTTACATGAGTCCTTTAGGATTAAGACACATACACTGGGTCACTATGGCATCTGTAAGCTTCGCAAAGTTTTTCTTGTCTCACTGGCAACAATAGCTTCACTTAAAACTTTAATAAAATTATGCTGAAGTGTTCATGCCTTTAAATGCTTATTAATGCAGAACTGTGAAGAGAACACCATGTTACGTCTCTATAAAACCACATGTAGATGAATGCTTAACTGTTTTATGAACAACTCTTAATCAGGAACAAACCCACTGTGAAATGTTACACACCGCGCAAACAAGAGTCACATTGTGGCCCAAATCTTAGCTCATAATTTAATAAACACCCCATTTAATTCCCTTGTTTTATTTAGCAGGTGACAGACCAGAAACATACAGGCTGTAGTCCAAATATGTTGAAGTGTTCACAAATCATCATATTTTATCCTCTTTTGTTACTTCAGTGGCTTCAGGCAATGTGCAAACAAACAGTATTTATTTCAATAGCCTAATGTATGTTTTTAAAGTTAAATGTAGGTAGTATGAAGTTCAGTAGTAACGTTTATCAAATTCAGTTCTTAACTGTGAACAATGTGCCGTATGTTGTATTTGAGCGCCATCCAGTGGCAAACTACGACCATATTAACCCCTGCAGTAACAGGTGACTCGCTAGAACAGGTGGCTGTGTATCCTTCCGAATAAAATAGTTAACGTGACCATCATTTTTCACTGTATGTTTCCTTCCAGCAACATTTACTATCATACCTTAAATATACAATTACAATTTAACATCATGAAAAAGTAAAAAAATGTAAGCTTATTATTATTTTTTATGTGTTGGGCAGCGGATGGATACAGGAGAACTCAGACAGCCCTTGAGGTGAGGACTTCATTTGACGCGGTTGTTAGGAAGGGTAAGATTAGATCATTCATTGTGAGAGTTTATATGTGTGTATGTATATAAATGCTTTTATTTGTTATGTCAGAGGGGCTAAAATTGTTTCTAGGTCAAACAATGTATTTAATGCTAGAAAAACGTATCAGTTCGTCAAGTTAATTCGCATTTGTGGTCAATCAAGCCATTAACTTTTAGCAGTAGCATTTAGATGAATGTCGATAAGTAATATGTATATTAAATATGTATATTAAATACGTGTGAAAATGATCTTATCTTTTAAAATATTTGTG
>JBAJNP010002881.1:25716-44105 GCA_036877545.1 Yasuhikotakia modesta | reverse complement strand
TTTAATATTACAAATGATTAGTGCTATTTAATTTACTGTCTAAAAGTGAAGTAAATAAAAATTAAACTGCGAGACTTTGAGACAAACACGTTGCAGCACAATAAACAGTTTTCTCATAAACAGTCCTCACTTCAGCCACATGTTAGTTCTTGCATGTGCAATAAAAACAACTTTATGCAGCATGACCACTGAATAGAAGTTTTCATCTGTCATTAATGTCATTAATGTATATGTATAGTAATATAATGTATATGTACCTACATATTGATGTATGTAGTCTACAAATACAATACTCAGTGCAACTTGTTCATGCAGGAAAGTGGTTGACTGGGGATGTGGGTATCTTGATTTCAGAAGAAAATGCTTACATAGCTAACAAGCAGGAAATGTTTTGTTTATTCCCCCTCTCCCTACCAACACCCTGATGTGGTATCTAGGGCTGGGTGATATAAGATTCACAAAACATTTTATAATATAAACTGATAGCAAATGAAATGTTGCAATGATTTTAAAGTGCTATCAAATATTCTTTAGCTTCCTAAGAGTGCTATCAGACTAATTTCTTAATAACTTTATAAGTTATGAGTTTTGAACATTGTCTGAGCTAAACTTCAGTAGCAAATATGACGTTTAGTTCAATTAATTTCTGCAATATTACAAAAAAATGTATATAATGATTTGTTTCCATCACTTAAAACGAATGTCAAATCTAAAGTGAAACATCAAAAAAGGCTTAAAAATATATTTTTGTTACAGCTACAGTATATCGCCCAGCCCCATTCATATCTGAACACCATCTATCCATGTAACACATAGCTTTTAAAGCTTGAAAATAGCTTTTAAAATTTTAAAAGCTTTTTAAAAGCAATAATCACTTGAGGTGGAGGGGCCAACAAACATACACCAGAAATAAGCTGCTTGCCACAAAATGAAAGAATGCGAGAGAGAGAGACAGTGAGAGTGTTACAGCAAAGACAAGCATGAATTCTGTCAGCGACACCAGTGCTAGCCAAGCACACAGATGCTGTCACACATACACACAAAAACACAGACTCACAACTAATCTTACCTTCAGGATATAAGACATCCTCTACAGAAGCAGAAAATGGAGAGAGAATGAAGATGTGTGTGAGAATATAGGAACAGTCTGACAGAAATATGATGGAGAAAACAGTGCTGGAAACAGAAATATTTAAATACATGCATTTTATGAGAGAGAGAACATAGCTAAAACCACTGGCACTATCTTAAAGTTGCAGAGCACCTTACAAAGATGTTCAAGTGTTTTTTGCTGGTATGAACTCAAAAATCCCTTCACTTAAAGAAATCATTGACCCACAAACGAAACTTCTTTCATCATTTTCTCCTCTCTCTTTTTAAACCTGCTTAACCTTTATGTTTCTGAGGAACCCAAGAGAAGATGTACGTTGGTAACCAAACACCAGCGTCCCCCATTGACTTCCATTGTAAAAACACAAAACCACAGAGATATTTCTCAAAGTATCTTCTTTTGTGATCCACAGAAGGGTAAAAGCCAAACAGGTTTGGAATGACATGAGGGTGAGTAAATGATGGAAACATTTGGTTTTTAGGTGAAATGCTCCTTTAATTCTAAGACAGCATCTTTAAAGCCATTGCCCAACTTATGTTAAAGAGAATAAAGGCAACTGTCTACTGAAGAACTCTTGTAATGTTTCAATCTCACGGTCAGAGTTGTTGGTTTGTGCACAGATTTCCTGTTATGACCACCAAGAACACACTGAGGTGATTTACGCTCCCACTCAGAAGTCTTATAACGGTTCTGCACGGTGTGAGGTGGCAGTTACCTCTTTATAGCCCAAAGCAGCAGAAGGTTTGAGGGGCGGAGCCGGCCTTAGGCAGCTTAAGGACCAAGGCTTAGTAATCTTTGGGGGTTCAAGAGGACCTCGGTTAGCCACAGCAGCACCGAAACTGGGCAAGTGGTGGGATGCCGTGCCAGAAGCGGTTGTAGACTTCCCCTCAACGTTCTGACAAAGACAAACAACAACATGCTTTACAGATTCAAGTGCACCATGTTTACATAATGTTTCAAATCTTGGAGAAATGCCTTTGCAGGGAACACACTGAGGCATCGCAGTTGTGCTCTACATATGAAGACTGTAACGAATGCTAGCCAGCTTAATTTTTCTGCATTCTAATTTGGCCAAATAAAAGGAACAGTTTACTCAAAAATAAAAAACTCTTCTATCACTTTTCTTCTTGGCTGTTCTTCTAAAGCCATTGATTATGTGATGTGTGTGGCCTATCACCTTCAGTATTGTTCCAACTGGGCTCCCCTCCTTGGTGTAAGCATGAAGATGTTCTAACCATTCCTGTTGTTCTTGAGAACTACTGCAGAAAACCGTGATGCGATCTAACGTCCCTCCTGAAAGCACAACATCACGTGACCAAAGAGAAGAAAAGCTTTCAAAAATGCCAAAAGGAAACAGGCAGAGACAAACCTGTGATCTCAAAAGGATATTGGCCCGTTTCTGAATCCTCAGGCAGTCTCGTGACTGTGGTTCCAGTCAGCGACAGCCGTCCCTATGAGAAGAGAACAAGCTAACAGGGAGCATTCTCAAAACATTGGCTAATGCTATCTGAAAACATGCTTGCAATAACATTTACTAAAGTACTAAAATACTTTACATTTTAAAAACTACAGAATTAAGTTTCTGAAAAAAATCTTAAACCCAAAGTAACGTTTAAAAATGTCATTACTAGAAAACTTTCCTACAAAATTATTGTTTTTAATACTTAATGGAAATGTAAGGATAATATTTATACAACCTGAAATGGTAAGCTGGAAAAATTAATGTGTTCACCTGGTAGATAAAACCGCTCATTCTCGGGCTGGCAGACAGCGTGACGACTACATTAGGAAACAGCATGAGGTATCTCTCTTCTTTTTCCTGTAAAACAACATGCACATCATAAACACGGTACAGACGGTACACACGGTACAGTCAACTGACTGCTGGGACACAAACGCGGGTGTATGTCATCACACAACCCTTACATCAAACACACACTAAAACTAAGTTGTGTACTGCTTCTATACGGTGACTGCTGTAATCGCTACTGCAGTCACTGATGTTCAACACATATCGTACCTTGTGTTTAGCAAACCAAGATAAATTTCAGCTAAGCAAAGGAAAGAGAGAGAAAGGGAATGTATTAAACACTAATTAATTTCAGCAACTAAAATGCTTTTTTATTTTAGCTAACCCCCTCAAGATGTTATTAGACCCTCAAGCTACACTGTGGACTTTCCATTAACCAGATTTCCAGGTGTCGAGGAGTTACAAGCTGATAACAGATGCAGAACATTATAGAGGCTTTGAGCCATTTTACGCTTTTTAATTTTTTTCCATTTGCAGGAACGCAGCAAAATCCAATAAATTAGTTTGTGTGTCTGATCTTTACATTTATAACTGACTGTTAAGAACTTCAAAATCGTGGTTCTAAATCAGAACAAGGTATTTTGTGTTAAACTGTTTTTGTGTCCTGGCAACGTGACCTCAGCACCAGGATTTTGCAGTTTGAAGCAAACAGCGATGTAACCAGCGGTTGGGTTGGTGGTCACAGTGCCTCCTCGAATCTTCTTCCTCACCTCATTTGAGCTGCTCTGCAGGTGGACCTGCGACATGTAGACCACCTGACCCAATGACTTCATGTTCTCGCCCTCCCAGCCTCGCACCGGCTCCGACAAGATCTGCAACTCCAGGTTCTTTCTTTTCCGCAGGTCTTGGCACTGTGTCTGAAATAGACAGAGATCAGAAATAATTAGGGAAACAAGACTTACTGGGTTACATTATTTGTGTCAACACATATGTTGTGGTATGAGTCAAAGATATGTCAAAAGCTGTATTTTCATATGCTGTATATCTGAAAATGTAGATGACTCACAATATTAGGAAGTCATTATTGTGAATCATTAGGGAATCATAACTGTAAGTCATTGCAGTACAGTAGTGCAAAATTGGTTATTGTGATCAATTTTAAGATATGATGAAAGTAAGTGTGGTTAACAGGTGTATAATAAAAACAACTGAAACGTAATGAGCTAAATGTGCCATTAATGTAAGTATAGGAATTCTATTTCGGAAACACAATCATTCTGATACATTTAACAAAAACAATTCAAAGTGTTAGTTTTATCTCTTCCATCTTCTACAGTTTTCACAAAGCATTACATTTTCCTTCCAAGCTGTCACTTTTCTTACCAAAGTGCTTGATAATAACATGCAAATCACCTTATTGGAACCACCAGGAAAGGTAACAGAGAATAAATAGCCACGGGGGAAGACCAAACCTACATGCTGCCTGTGCTACCGAGACCTGAACTATGAAACAGGGACTCTACCTTACCTGACAGAACACAAGCACATCAAAACATTCCACAGAACACTAGTAAAAAAATTTACCCACAACTATAATTGACTGAGCTTTTTACCTCAGAGACCTCTGTCTACAGAATGACTCATCCAGTCCTTGTCTGCTTTTAGGGCAAATCTTATAGAAAAACTCGACCTTTACATATCATGTGACAGACAGATCTCTACCACGCTGTTAAGTGCCGTGAAACGGCCGTGTGGTTGAGTCAGGACATTAAAAAGCAGTTTGAAAGAAAATGTTTCAGTTTGGCCCAAAATAAGAAACGGAAGAAATGAGAAAACGGTGACAAATGTTTTGTAAAGAAAGCATAAAATGTCACAGAAGCGTCGGGCTAAATTTAAAACATAACAAACGTACCACAAGATTTTTAAACACGACTGTTGCTTTCAGAATGTCGCTGTAATCCGGATGGGCCTCCTGGAAGAAACAGAAAAGAGGACGTTTGTAAACGTTATGAGAGATGAAAACTCTCCCAGCTGTATGTTTGCCTGTGAGGCCTGTGTTTGCAGATGGCTGTTACCTCCACGTGTCTCTCCAGCTCCTGCAGGAGGGTTGGGTACTTCTCCAGCCTCATGAAGGGTTTGCTGAGGCTGGTGGTCAGCGTCAGGATACCTGGAGTGGCGGCGCCCTGGCTCTCCATAAACTTATCCAGCTCCTCACTGTACAAGATAATAAAACACTGAATATTTGTGCACTGAGTCTAGTTGCTATAGACACATTGTGTTGAGACTTAATGTGTTTAATTTGGCCTACAGTGCACTTTTACCAAAGAATTACGAGTTAAAATGTGCATGTCTTTCTGTATCTGATACATATGTTTATTAACACATATCAGTGTTTCTCAATTGGGTGTTGAGGTCCACTAGGGTGTCCACAAACTTCTAAAGGGGCTTAAAAATGTCTTAAAGTTATTTTTAATAACACAAACTAAGCATTTAAAAAACAATTTAAAATCAAGGCATTATTTGGTGTTTGGTTTGTATAATTAAAGTATAATGATCCTTCAGTACTTTAGAATATTTTATTGTAGAAAAACAGTGAGTGGGAATTAAAAACTGTATTTATGGAAACAAATGTGGAATTACAACTTTTAAAAAAACTGTAAATAGTTAAATTCTTAAACTAGGCTTTTATTTGTTTGCAGCACATCAACAATAACTTTCCACAGAACCATAACAATGACAGCAGGAGATGGTGACAGACAGAAAATGAGGCTTGTGCATCACAAGATGTTGAATTGAGATAAACTACAGTCAGACTAAAATTGAGCCATCTGAACACGCCTCGACTACATGACGGAAAATGCTGCAAAATGTTGCAGAGTGAGACGCAAGCATGTGAAATCAAAAGTGTGGGTTCTGCCTCCATCAGCATAAACCACAGCTATAGATATCCTGTTAGGTTAGCGCTACTTCCTGTGCGAGTCTCGACTTTTCACTCGCTCCTCATGTCGTGGAGCGTTCTGAGGTGGAAGGAGAAAACAGAGCCTGTGATGTAGTTTGCCCTACAGGAAGTGTGTAAAATGAGGCATTTCCTGAATACCAGCTAATTTTTAGATGCAAAGAAAAAATGGAGAAACTGAAGACCGAAATGTGCAGCTGCATTTTTGCCATCAAAAGGGAGATTTTGTTTGTTTAGTCACAAACCGCAGAGCCACAAGCGACTCGAAGCTCAACAGTGACACCTGTTGGTGGTTATTTTTGTTTTTTTAACAAACTATTTCAGGAAATTTCTGAAATAAAGTACATAACAGATCAGTGTAACCTGCGATTTTATGTTTCAGACAGAGATGGCAGTAGAGAGGCAAAGTTACAGATTGCAGCTTTAATTGTCTATTATTAGCTAAAATTTGTAACCTATAAATACTCAACTGCTACCACTTTTCTGCCCCGCCCCCTGTCTGCCATTGGTCAGAAAACAGGTGGACCCTGCCTCAAACATTTGTCATTGGTTGATTGTCTTTGTAAATTTCATGCAAAGGCTGAAAACACTACAGGTTGTAAACACTGACCTGTGATCAGTCAGCACACACACTGCAGAGGGATGACTGGAGCAGTAGGACAGGTAGAGTGTTCTAATCTGACACATCAGATTCAGGTAACAGCCCCCAATCCGCTGCTGGCCCTCCGGCAACCTGAAGGGAAAAGTCAAATAAGACAGTTTATTGAAATTGTGTAAGAATGGATAGGAACACATGGAAAATACTTTAAGACACAGCTAGATGGGGCTGTAAAATCAAAAGCAATAATTTTAGCGTAACACGTAAGCTTAGTGGCTTCTCACACTAAACATTAATAAATAGTGATCAGAATACCGGGTTAACATAATCCTCTGTTACTTTGATCCATGTTCACAGCTATCCTAGGCAAGTCCTTAAGCTGAGACCTGAGATTTGTATTTAAATAAACCTTTTCCTTTTGCTTTCACAGGGAAATGAATTTTACAGCTCCTGGTATTTCATGGAAACTACAGCTTTTACTTGCACATTTTTTGCAATGCCCAAGGCATTACGGTTGTTGACATTTGTTTACAACAGCTGTTTTTGTCTGAGTCCAACAACAAAGATTTAGGCCCTACTGAAACAGAACTGTGAAATTTCTGTTCCTGTAACAAACGCATAATATTTAACAAAGCAAGTACTGAGTATTAAGTTTATAAATGGTTGCATGTTTGCCTACTATTATCAGTAATGCCAAGTGTTACATGTGATTTTGACCCCTTTTAAGTGTGCACCATAACCCAGGGTTAAAACTGGCCTTTATCTGGGGTTTAAAACACATTAACCCAGGATTAAGTTCATTAAGTTCTTTTGCATGCTGAAACACAGCTCCTACTTTGAGCACTCTTCCAATGCAAGACACAGGCCCTGTTGGAAAGCGAGTACATCTTCCAAATTCCCATTCAGACTGGAACAGTCCGCACTGGACAGCCTGCAGAAAAACGACAGAAGATTCATTGTTTGCACGGCTTTTCATTGACCGACCCATTTCTCTTTGCTTTGCTATCAAAGGTCCCTGTAGCCATGGTAACATATGCAGTTGGCTTACTTCTCGCTGGCCTGTAGGGGGCGCAAGTAGCAACCAAGTACCGTTTGAAGCTCCTTGACAAACTCTCGCTCGTTCTCCAAGATGTCTTGCACAACCTGAAAAACACACACCATATGAAATTATCTTTAAATAAAAAAACTTTATGACACTTCCGCCATTGGTTTAGGTGTTTGGGAGACTCACCACACTGTAATAGTTTTTAGTTAGCTGAGGGACGTCGAATCCTTTCACTGCCTTCGGAGATATTGGTTTGTCTGGATAAAAGAAAGGGCAATTTTAGGGTCAATTCAACTGCACCACTGACCACAAGTGCTATATTGTCCCAATTTTATCTTATTCCTATGCATAACCTATTCAAGTATGTACAAGTGACCCATTTGCCCTATAATGTTTCTGTTGTTTAAAGGAATAGTTTACCCTAAAATGAAAATGTTTACATCATTTATTTACCATCATGTCATTCTAAACATATTTGACTTTTATCTTCTGTGGAAAACAAAAGAAGATATTTTGTGAAATGTGTGAGTGGTTTAGTGTCCATACAATGAAAGTAAACTTGTGCCACTGTTTTATACTCTAAAAGTGTATTATCACCATTTATCCACTGTATAAATACTTATTTAAAACATTTAAATATCTTTATAAGAAAGAAAATATGTTGCCCACTCACCACATGACTTGACCTCTCGTACATAGTTGCTAGGGAACCAGCCGGTTTTGCCATTAAGGGTTCCCTCCCACCACCCACCTTCCTCCTGGCGTGTGACGTGGATGATCTCGCCCTTACTGAAAGACAACTCGTCCTCATTGTTCTGTTTGAAATTGAACCGGGCCTTTACCACCAGCTGTCCACCTCCTCCATTCTCTGACATTTCCTGCGTAAAACAGCAACAGGTGAAAATTTATGTGGAGACCTGCGACCCCAAACTTTGAGTGAGGGGGTTTTTAATAAAGTCTGCAAAACAAATGCTAATAAATAATACTGCTATATTAGCCACACAGTGATCAAAACATTCATTTCTGCATCCCCACAGTTTTCCCATCTAGCGCTAGCATAAAATAATGGGAAAATATTGTACAATTATGAGCAAGCCTTTGATAATGTTATGATCCCTGTCTTCTATTTATGAGGTTATGACATCATTGTTATGGAACTGTTACTTGAACAACTTCTTACAATCTGAATGTAGCGTCTGCTCTTGATTAGCTTCTCACATAATGTCTAGCGTCTTGTATGCGATACACCAGCGCATACATTGCAGACGTGTCTTACCACTGCCTTTGATTGTCTGCGCAGGTGCCTGCTGGACTGTGAGGTGGGAGCAGCTCGCGAGAATGTTGACAGGCTAGGAGCAGAAGCGCTGGGCTGTGGACATGATCTGTTGGGGGTACGATCTGGATATGAGAAGAAAACAATGAGAAGTTTTAAGGGTAAAGAAAACAAAGCTTGTAACAAGAACAGCCTCAACCTCAAAGCACTTTTTACTTCAAGACTTTTGTAAGAAAGTTTCTAAGACCTTTATAATTGCGAGTGAATTATATAATTATATATTATAACTTCAGCATGACCTGTTACACTTTAAAACATTGGTGCTTGACATCAAATTCATGATGTAATGTTGTTGCAATCTATATATTACCCTGTCTGTTTTTTCACAGCGTGACTTTGGAAAATACTGTTACAACATATGATTTAAAGTCACACCATGTTTCATGCCACGTCATGAGTGTCCAAATAATTTTGAAGCATTTAATAATACAGTGTCATGCTGTGTGTTATGTACTTTTACACAGATTTTAACCTCATAATTTATTGTGTTGCTAATAGGCACGTTTGCATATTACTTCAGCAAAACTTCATTTGAACTCTGTGACAAGAGAAAAACAACCACAATAAAACAACCAAATGAACAATACAAAAATTTTCCATTCAGAACCACATAATTATTCATTTTAGCACTTTTACTTAAAGGTCCTTATTCAAGATTTTCCAAATAAATAAATTATGAACTATGGACTTCTAGTGGTGTTCTGCCCAAGGGGAGGGACTACGTTTAAATGTTGTGTTTATAAATAGTAGATACACAAAATCCTGCACAGCACTCCTTTAAAGGTCCATCTGATGATTGTATAACAAATATCTTTAAGCTATCCGCTAATAAAATATCTGCTAATCTTATGTTTAGCAGCATATGACACCCTGAACACACAAAAGACATTTGATGTAGCCACTAACGTGTAGTACTGAGGCAGCACAGATACCCCCCCACATACTATATTTGGTGCAATGACCACTCATTTCTAACTCTGTACAGTTAACCCATCAATAAATCACAGCTCACTGCACTCACATGGGTCACAACAAATAATCCCTGTTCCACATTGCGCTCCAGCACGTGTGATAGCAAATATCAATGAAACATCAATGCAGATTGAATCTGTGCCTCATTCTAACCAACGCCTGAAATGTCCACTTGTAAGTAGGTTACACCACATGTTTTGAATTAAATGAGGATGAGTCAACGATGACAGATAATTTATTTTCACTTCTCAACTATCGGTTTAAACCTGCAGCGAGGTATTTAGCCATGAACATTTCTAAAAAAAACACATGGCAGATCAACCAGTCAAATTATTGCACAACATTATTAGCGTGTATAAACTTGTTGCCCGTGACCAGAAGGTTGATAAGGTAAGAGATGCAGTATTCAGTGTTAGAATCAGGGTTCCTGGTCTGTTGCTCTCAGGTCTTAACAGATCTTCAGCTTGGTAGGGGTTCTTAACTGGCTCACACACAGCGTTACTCTCACCCGATCCAACTGCACAATAAAGCTCAGCATGTCTGCTGGATTTCACGGCAAGCCTTCTCCGAACACCCACTCCGTACACTCAGTGTATATCAACAGACTCAAAACGTTCCACAGCAAAGGCAACCAAAACTTCTGATTAGACCAAGTGGGGGAACGTCTTCTCTGAGACACTCTCCGTTTTCATCACAGGGATTATCTTAACAAGTACAGCTAAATCATTCGACCCCGTTTAATCTGCCTTCATCAGTGTGCAATTCATCTCTTTAATCTTACATGAAAATGTTTTAGAAAAGCTTTGCGACCTTGTTATTCGTGTGTAAACATGACTTCAGTTTAATATTCTACAAATAAATTTAAGAGTGTTAAACAATTTGGTGACTTTTCAGACCAGAAAAAGCAAAATTAAACAAATGTTTCTTTTGTTTTAAACATATATGACATTTGACATTCTGTCATAAAACACAAATAATGAATTTCTAAGGTAGTTTCTACATATAATTAGAGTGAATAGGGACAACATGTAAGGAACATACTAAAAATGTTGTCCTTCTCAAATCAAAAATGACATCATCAGGTGAGCAGCCAAATTATCCTTCATGGATTCATCCATGTCAGAAAATAAAGTCAAGATTTGAAGCAAGAGTTAGTAAACAATGACAATGTTTTTATTTTCTGTGCAAACTTCTTCATTGAAAGTAACAGTCTGTAAGAGACACAGGTGTCCAATGTGTAAGACTGCCCAGTGGACTGAAGGGGCGACACGATTCCAAAAAAAGACCTAAAGGTGAAAGCCTCCGAGAACTGTGGGAAACACATAACAAAGAAAGCAAACACTGAGAATAACTGCATGCCTCATGGATTCCTCATAGTTATGCAGCTGCAGTCAGCTGCCCAGACAGGCCCTGCGAAAAGCAACTGTCTGTTGCCTCCAATAGCAGAGAGCAGCTGCAGGCACAGCCTGAGAAAAATCACCTACAAGCGGTCAGTCATCCTTATCCTCACAAAAATGTGATTTGTATCTGCTGCTTACAGTGCTCTTCAACTGAATTAAAAGGCCTGCTGGGTATTTTACTACGGATTAACCTGCATGGACATGTGATATCCAGCCTGGCCATATTGCGCAGGCTTCTAAAAAGAACCTGATAGTGGAATCAAAAGATGTTTACTGAACCACTTCCGAATCGAATGATATCAGCTGAGAGAAAACAAATGCTTCTGATGCTGAGGGGGTTGAAGAAGGACAGCGGGCCGCTAAAAGTCTTCAGGGAATATGCGGCAGGAAAAACACGGCTCATTTCATCCACTAACATAACGTCGAGTGATTATCGAGTGCCTGAAAGGCTAACAGCTTGTAAACAGACACATTCCTTGTTGTTTATGAGGAACCAATGAGAAGTGTTTTTCTGAAAATGTCTTTAACACAATGCCTGGAGATTGACTGACAAATTCTGTCTGCTCTGCTTCAGGGTTAAGCAAAACTAATTTGTACAAAACTCAAATGGCTGAGAAACGAACTGGTCAAGTAGAAACTCAACAGACAGAACATGGAACAGGCAGTATCAAAATGAGGCACCTGGGATTATTTACAATACTGAAGAATATAAAAGAATAACTGCACAAAATATATCGCAATGAGTAACTGAGAGTAATTGTGTAGCCCTGAAACTGCCCTGGCATTTTATATTATCATGTTTGTTTCACATTTTTTACCTGCTAGAGACAATATGAATGCACCCTTTTGCTCTAAGACAACTATCCTACATCATGGAATGGTAACAGGTAAACAATAAACATTTCAGTGTTCTCATGCTGTGAACTTTGCAGTCCACGCACATCATGATTTTTAATCAATGTGCTTAAGAAACGTTAAAAAAAAAGGTGATTTTTTTTTGTTTGCCTCAAAGGTAGCATCTAAACGTCTCAGTTTCAGCCGCATAAGCTATAAGACAGGGTAGATTTTGTCCCAGAAACACTGGATTCAGCACTCAGCTTTTTACATCTCATCTATAATGTAAACCTGTCTGATGGAGTTCTCAGCATTTCCAGGCAGACAGGAATGTTTTAAAATAATGTATTTAGTATTCATGTTTAGTTTGCTATAGTATGGAAAATGTGCATAGTAGTAAGTAAAATTATACTGAAATATTTCATAAACGTTACTGTGGTAAATAGGAGTGTTTTAAATGGATTGATGAGGGTTCTATTGCACCACGGTTCTGAGACTAAATGTGGTACTTGAATGTTCAGATCTGAGGTGGAACTTGAACTGCAAAGTTTAAGAACCACTGACATTGTGTAGAAGGCAAACTGGTGAGTACTGGTGAGGAACCATTAAAATGATATTATCAGTTACCTTGAGTGGCGAAGTTTATTGCTGATAGCGTTGACAGAACCTTGCCAAAGTTCTCCCCAGTGTACAAGCACTCTGGTTCAAAACCCTACGAAGGAACATCAGGTCAAACATGGCAAAAGCAGAATGATGTCAGAAATGAGAAGAGAAACAGATTTCATCCATCACACACAACAGAAAATTCATTTCACAAATGTCACTGATCAAGGAAACATCTCATGAACATTTTCAGATGTAGCCGCAAGCAATTCATTAGAGCTTGCTAGTCATGTGCTGCTGCAGTCCTGGTCGTTCACTGGGTGCAGACAGCTATCTTCTTTCATGTGAAGGGTAAGGTTTCACATTTTAAATAAAACATAACAGTTTATACACCAATGCAAGGACCAGAATCTGTGAGAACCCCATTGCTAAGCGCTTTAGCTAATATGTTTTTTAAATTACAGACCTCTGCTGAATGATGTGCAAGCAGATGAACATGTAATTTTATTTGGATTGTGGTTTTGTGGACATCTGTATTAGTGTTTCTGCCCAGGTCATATCAAGCGCTGTAGCTTTTGTGTTCTGATACTTCTTGTTTCCAGCTACTTTTAAAGCAGAAGTGAAAGTTGTGTGACTAAATTCTTTAGCCTATCATATGATTAGCATTAACCGCATGCCCATTGGTTCTTCCACAGACCATGAGAAGCGTTCTTCAAAACAAAAATGACCAGAGGGTGGGCTGGTCCCGGTTTTACAGAGCCTCAACGAACCCTTCAGGCTGCCATTGGCTACATTCAATAGAACCACAAATTGTATGTTAGAATAGCAATTATTTATACCGTTTAAAGAGAATTTCCGGTGTAGATCTCAGCATAACACATTTATGTAACAATACAGAATCATTTGTTTTTTGTGGTGATGGGCTGATACTTATCACTCAAACCATTAATCATGCCATATTTGGCCATTTTAAAACTACTGATGTTGGCCAATAACTGTTCTGGTGTGGTTGAATATTTACATATTTATATTCGCCAAAACCAGATAAGCTGCCCTACTTTCTTTATTAGTGTTATTAGTATTAACCATTTAATTAAAAAAAATAGTTTTACATAGTTTTGCTATAGTTTTACTGACTATATTTAAAAACAAAACACAAATAAATGATTTTACATCACAGTTTGGCCATAGTTTAAGTACAATAAAGTAGTAATATTCAGAGCAGATTGTTTGTCTGACAGTGAGATTGCATATGGACACTGTATTCTATGAGAGTATAATGTTATATTAACTTCATGTGTTCCTGAGGTCCCATAAATGTTGCTACAGATCAAAACACACGTTTTATTAATCCTGATCAATGACTTTTATTACACCGACAGGCACAAGTGAAAGAGTAATGTTAACAAATGTTAGGTTCAATGTTGTTTGTCGACATGTAAAATCGTCAGATGTGCAAAACCAAAACAAAGCCTTGTTTTAATGCCTGTCCCGAGGACAGCTCCACTAAACACACTACACAAACACGAAATAAACAAAACCAAAAACTAAATATTAATGTAAACAGATTAAACAACATATACGACAATATAAGACTGTTATTTAACGTATGCATTCACAAAACAGACGCTTACATCTTTAACAGTGAAACATTTGCATGCAAAACACCAATCCGTAGCCACTGGTTTGGGTTATTTGCGAGCCCGCAACGATCATCTTCAGTATGTCGGCTGAATACATTACAGATACCCAACAGTCCTAGCATACAGTAAAATGCATGTCTCCAAAACGTTACATTAGGGGGATACAACCGCACAATGATCTTACCTCAACCTTGAGTGACTGGCATCCTTTCAGAAACTCCCGAATGTTTGTAATACAGTCCGCTTCGCATCGGGGCTCAGTGCAGTACTGCAAGCAATAAAGAAACGACCATGTAAAACATCTCAACTTTGCTGAAAGCTTTTGACGGCGACCTCAAAATCCAAAGATCACAAAGATCTTGTTTTCGGAAAGAAATGTCAGCTTTTTAGCCTATTAGTCGCCGAGTAACCGGCCACTGCTGTCCGACATCACGCGCTGAAAACTGCATTCGTACAGTTAACAAGTAACTATTTGTGTGCGTGCGCGTTCACGCACGCAGCCTGTTCCTACGTTAGACCTCATCGGGCCTCCGGCACCAGGAAAAGATATTTTGGAGGAAGTGACGACGTACGTTTAGCTACAATGGATACCTGCAAGCAGAAAATGTCCTTTATGAAAATGCCTTGTTGAGATCGGCAAGCAACACGATAGGTTTAAAAGGCAAAAATAGTGAATAAAGAATCAAGAAAACATATAAGGTGCCTTTTGCGTAAGAGAGAAACTTTAACAAGTTGTTGCATAAATCTAAACACGGTCTGTTATGCAGCGCAACGTGCTCGTATTTGAACAAAAACGCGGATTTGAAACTGTTTTAATGGATAAAATATAAGACACACCGTTGAGATAAATATTGTACGAGCTGCTTTAGGAAAGGGGGGTGGGGAGTTTCAGTAATACCAATAAGCAGTCCAGACATGCGGATGTGTTTTCGTCTAAGACTTGACAGTTCAAAACAGCGTTTGCAAATGAAAATAAAACTGGCTTTACAGACGTTTTCGGTCATCCTTTATATAAACAGTGTATTCACACACGTATATTTCGGTAAAAATAAATATTTCTAGGTTGGAGAATGCGGAACATTTTTTTCTACATGTAACAGGAAGTTAGACTCTTCGTCACGGTTTAATTGTGCGTCCTGGATAAATAAACAACAATTAAGCTCATTTATCTTATCGTCTCCCAGTGTCTTAAACTAGCCCAGGACCAAACGCGAAACTTAACGCGTTACAGCGAGTGCCGTAACAATCGCATCGCGATCTTTCGGTGCCGCATGTCTGTAAGTGATACGTGTGCAATAGATGAAAAATACATTTTATTAAGCTGTTGTTTTTTTATTTAAAGACGTGTGTGCGCGCATACTGTTACCTTTATGATGGGTCCAGGTAGCAAACGCTCCATAAGTTTACACAAGACGACCCCATCTTTTAAAGACGTTTTCAAGAAGTCCTCAGGATCAGCGATATTCTTTTTAGGGGAATCGAGCACGCCTAATGTTATTAGCCAAGTAACAGTTTGCTCCTCTGGGTTCATAGTTTAGGCTCAAAGGGCCTTTCGGATCGTACTGCACCCTGGCTGTACCAACTCTATTCTTGCGTTGAGATGCTCCCCACATCCGTCGCGCTTCTGCTTTTGCAGTGATGTTATAACGACCATTCAGCCCCACAAGGAAGTTCTTTAGCGGACGTCTGCCTTACATGCAGCATAAAGGCTCTTTATTAAAAGCCGCTTTTGGTATGACAATGGGAATCGTCATTGCTGTAGGATACCGTTTGTATGGCTTAATTTTGGCCCTTTTGTTAAATGACGAAGCATGTGCCCACCAATGTCGTCGCAATGAACACTGGCGTGACTATACCAAATACAGCAACATAATAAAAATTGCAATAAGATTTACGAATGTATTGGCAATAAAAATAAATGAGGTACTCGTGCACTTCAAATAATTTATTGGAGAAAAACGTCAACATGCATTAGTTCATTTGCAACATTTCAATGACTCCATCTCCAGACTGACTCCACAGCAGCCGCCAATGTAACTGGATAGTCTAAAACAGGACAAAGGGGTTAGTTGTGCAAAAATGCATGAAACATTACACACATTATGCACTGAAAATCCAGCATACCTGCTACTTCAAACAGAAATGTGTGTGTTTTTCCACCATGACCAACAGGTGTTGATCAGCCAATGAGAGATCATCAGATTCTGTTTCCTCTGTTATCCTGTAACAGAACAGTGAGAGTCAGCAAACAGTTACAGCCATGATTGGGAAATACATTAAAATCAGGTTTTAGCAATCCAATCTGTATGGTTTCCCAGGCTTGTTGATAGGACGCTGTTTTTTCTCCATACGGTCTCCATTTTGTTAGAATCGGCATGCTTTGCAAGTGGCTCTGGCTTCTAACACTAGGGGAATTTAACACAATTTCAAAATGGTCCCATTGTGAGGTTTCAAGACGCTTTTTGCTATTTGGTTTACATTTTGGCTGAAGGTATAGATCCTTTGAAGAGTTTCATCTTAAAATCCATTAACAGGGCTTTTTTCATTTGACAAGAGAAATGTGATGAAAGGACAAAAAAAATCCAGACAATATCTCCTTTAGTGCAACAGTAGAATCTGGCTGACATATTTAGACACTAAGAGCTTCTAAACTCAGTGATCCAGTGGCTGGAATTCAAACTCCTTTTGTAGGCAGGTGACATTTGTTAATGTTGGAAATTCTATAATGTTTTAGATAGCACGATTGCATTTGTAAAGCCAGGGCAACAAAGACGATGCTTGACTAACATTTAACTAACACTAACCTTTAGGCTTCAAATCACACCACCGAGACTTCACGTATACCAGAACAAAAGGGTTTGCTTTGCTTACCAGCTGTTGACAGGTTTTATCTGTGGTGTTGAATTGTTTCTTGCATTTTGGTTGTCTTTGGATTGGTCGATGCAACCACTCAATGTTTGGGCTTTGCGATGAAGGATCCATTTGCACTGAGGAAAACTACACCCAGAGAGTTTGGGAAAAAGTGACATTTGTCCTGTCGCCAACAATTTGAACAATCTACATGAATATTTTGCATTAGCATCTACATTTGATCATTTTTAGGTGTTCAGCATGGAAAACTGAAAAGGTGAATTGATATTTATAGTTTTGCATTTCCTCGAACAGCAGGGTTGCTCAGAATCTTTGATTAAAAACACTTTATTGGTTAATGAAAGCCATGTTTCAGGGTAATGCAGTTTCAACAATCACTATTGTACAAAAAAAATGAACACTTAAATTTGCAACGGTACTACTAAATGGAAATGGGCAATGGGAAAAGAAACTTTGCATTTAAAAAAGGGGAGGGCACCTTCACAAGTTTTGGTACAGCTTGAAACTGAAGCTCGAAATCCAGAGTTAAAAGGATGATTTTTTTTGTGGAAACTCCAAGACTTTTGAACATCAACGTGATACTTTAGTCCATCTCAGTATCGACTCCGGGCCATTCCTCTATCAGCCCGGCCACCTCCACGACCACCACCCCGAGGTGCCCCACGGCTTGAGCTGCTGTATTCTCGAGGAGGATAGCCTCTCTCAAGAGGAGGGGGCGGTCCCCGCTCTTGCCTACCCGGTCTGTCCCCACGACTAGTGGAGTAAGGGTCACTTCGACTGCTGGGATAACTGTCACGACTGCCATATCCATCCCGGGAACTGCTGCCATAGTCGTCATAACGACTGCTTCCGCCACTCCCACTGTAGGTTGGAGGGGGACCCCTTGAGGGTGGGGCGCTGCGTGAGTTACCTGCAGGGTCAATGGGTCATGTAATTGGCAAAATTTATTTAAACATTCTTTGCATGATACTGCGTTGTCAAGTGCCCATTTCCCCAAATGTGCGTTATGTTTAGCTAAAGTTGTAAACTATCCAAATGGGGATTACTAAATTTGGACTTTTCTGCTTCTGAGTGGTACTTAACGACAAGATGAACTAAATAAACTAACCAACCACAGTGAAGACAATTGCGCAATCAGAGCCCTTTAGCACGCCATTGTGGAGTAAATGCATTTTCCTTTGGTACTGAATTCCAGATGTTAGATTGTAGACTGGGTACTCTGTCTCTGTTGGTTGTTCAAACAGAGCTACCAGAACGACTCAAGGGTTTGGGG
>JBAJNP010002881.1:7494-25707 GCA_036877545.1 Yasuhikotakia modesta | reverse complement strand
CTTGTGAGAGATTCCTTGTTGGTGCGATTTTGGTTGAAATGCTCACGATGAAAAGACGCCACGTTTCCGCTTTTTGGCCAATCACGCGAGGCAGCCCTTTTTGAGTGCATAACAGTGGAGCCCCTACCCCATTTTCACCACACTGAAAGTTTCTTACCGTAACCATCGTAAGGTTCTCTGTAGGAACCAGCACTAGGTCGCTCCATATAACCTCTAGGCTCTCGACCACCACCATAACCATCACGATCACTAAGAAGTAACAAAATGTTACATTTTTTCATATTTACATCCTCCCCATCCATAATTCTCTTTACTGCAGTACAAGGTTAAGCTTTTTGCTCCTTCACACTTCTGTAGTATTGTATTCATAGAAAAACTAAATACAAAATCTGTTGTAGAGTTAACACACCTGTAGCCTCTGGATGCTGACCCATATTCGTCTCTGGAACTGGAATGGGGTGGATAATCTCGGTATGGGTAGTCTCTCGGAGGAGGCGCATAGTCTCGAGAGTCACGCGAGCTCATGTAGTCACGGCTGGAGTAACTGCAGAAAGTTAATGGCTAATGAGTTAAAACATTAACTAAGCTGACCAAACACTGCATTATTCATGCTTCTACATGTCATCCTACCTGTCTTTAGTACTGTAGTGGTCATCACGTGGTGATGGACCATCATCCCTTCTTGACATCAGAGAATCTCTGCGGGGAGGAGGACCATACAGGTCCCTGTCTCTCGACATCGGTGCTGCTAAAAAAATACACAAGCATGGTTTTTATGACTAACATATACACACACATACACACTTAATATAAAAATTACATTTCTATATTTACTGTTTATTAACCAAACTCACGTCTGCCCATCGGTCCTGAGGGTGCAGATCTTTTAGGTGGGGGTCCTCCATTCCTCACTGGGGGTCCTCTCTTCAATGGAGGTGGACCTCTGGATGACATACCTTTAAAAAAAGGTTCTACAATTCCTACGTTATCTTGGTAAGGTTCTAGCTGGCAATTTGCATATTTAGTAGATGCTAAGAACTTCTTAGAGGACAATCAGTTCGAAAAGATCATCAAAAGTGTCTCATCATTGCACAGTGGAAAAACCCATTTCAATAAAAAAAACTTAGGCTGTAAATATTACCTCTGCTTGGTGGTCCCCGCATTCCACTTGGTGCTCCTCTGGACCCCCGCGGACCTCTGGCAGGACCACGGCTCCGTGGATGAACTGGTGGTGGACCACGACGGCCTGAAGACTCAAACTGGGGCTTTGTGGCCTGTTCAACTTTAATAGGTTTCCCATCAAGAGGCTTTAAAACACAGGGGAAAAATACTTACAAAAAAAATCGACTTTAAATAAATACATATTTAAAACAATCAATTGTGCACATTGTTATGTAAGCTCAGAACTTCTTAGAGGACGATTATGGGCTACATCAGTTCAAACAGATCATTGCCACAAGCCATCATCACAGCTTACAAGTGTGAAGTTTGCACTACTGTGTACCTTGCCATTCATTTCTCTTGCAGCGTCTTTAGCGTCGCCAGGATTCTCGTAAGTTACAAAAGCGAAACCTCTAGATTTGTTTGTTTCACGATCCTTCATCAGCAGAACTACAAAAGTCAGCAGAGCATGAAACACATCGTCAAACTTAAGTTCATTTCTACTAAGTGTTTTTACATCTTCGGCTCAACCTCTGTATTAAAACACTGCATTTCGAAAACATCTTTGCTTCGTTATCTTGGTCAGTAAAGTGTTTATTATTCATTTACAACGCGTTTAATAAATTTGACACCTGTAACTTCTTGACTCTAAACACATTTTTTAGAAAGATAAGGATAATTTTCACAACACAACCCATATTAAACTCTATTTACCTTCTGATATTCTGCCGAATTTGCTGAAATAAGCTTCAAGGACCTTCTCGCTGGTTTCAGTGTTGAGGCCACCGATGAACAGCTTGCCTGGTCGGTCTGCCTCCGCCATGTTTTCCTTATTGCAACTGGAGGTGAGAAAGACGCATTTTTACATCGCAAATAACCAGTGCTGTCTATAACATGAACAACTGCAGAAAGAGTTGGAAATGTCACCTAAAGCAGAAAACGACATTTCATGTTACCCTTATCTAAAACTGATGACCGACTCTGCTACTGTTAGCGGACCACCAACTACAACCACGCGAATTAATGAATGTAAAAGACACAAACTTTGGACACATCACGTTGCATTATTATACGTTTGTATTAATTTTTAAAGCATGCTTCACAAAATGGCGGACGGCTACTAGCAGATCGAGCAGTAGAGACCTCATCGGGTCAGTCTGGTACACGTTAAATCAAGACTTTAAACTGCTACAAAACACTTACTCAAGACGTCATTCAAAACGTATAGAAATGCACAATTTATTATTGCACGTTGCGAGATCAACATGACATTTCAAACGCGTGTTTAAAAGCATCTTGTCGCGATCCAGCTAAATGAGGCCATTTCAGTTGCTAAAAATTATGCATATATGGCAACTGCGAATATTAAAGCAGTTAATATAGATATGCATTATTAGATTGCCCAGAAGCCAAGCATAACGGTATGAACTGAACAACAGGCTGAGATGCAGCAGTACTCACCGCAGGCTCAATAGACAGAGACAAAAGGGTCTGTTGGTTAAATGCGTCTCATGCGTTTCGGTCCGCCCAGGGCAACACAACCACTGACTCTGTGGTAGGAGGAGAGACTTTAACAGTTTTAAGTCTTTAACGCCATCTATAGTTATTTTTGTAAAGCGCAATCGTTATTATGTCTATATCACAGACGATCCATCACGCCATAGAAGTAATTCATTTAATTTCTGTCACTGTTAGGATTACGTTGTTTTCATCACTTACTTTAACTTTCCATCACTTGTTTTTAATATTATTCTAACCTGTTATCCGTATAATTGAATGTTACAAACTGAGAAATGTGCAATTTGAGTAATTTGTTTAGATTATTTGTGATACACGTGTGTATATAAACGTGTCCACCTCTATGTATGCATGTATAATATCTATTATTGTCAAATCTGGAAATTTAAGGGTTTTTTATTACGCCGAAAATCCTCACATTTGTCTTTATTATGCTGTTACGCAACCTGAAGGAAATAGAGGAACGACGAGGGGGCGGAGCTACGCGCAAAACGCGGAAGTGCCACTGATACGTTTCTTGAGGGGGCGGGGCTACACCAAAGCCAGGAAGTGATATCTACACGGAGTCCGCTGCGGGATTGTTGTCGTGGAAGCCCAATATTTCTCTGTGAGCTATCCGGTTAGTTTTATGGTTTCCTCCAACAGAGTAAACCAGAATTAAGAAACTGGCCTGACAAAATGAAGTCGCCGAATCCGTGTTTGATATTTGCGTGGAGTTTAATAGCGATCAGCTGCTGTTCTGGATTTTACCTTCCGGGTTTAGCGCCAGTGAGTTTTTGTGAAAAAGCTTCGGAAGGAGATGCGGCGGAATGTCAGGTGAGCTTTTATTGCATCGCTGGCAATGCGTTATGATCCGGCCTGTTAGCTTATTACATAATGAACAAATGTTTGGACACCGATGCGGTATGAATTTCAAGATCGTTTGGGATCCTCTGCAGTGCGAAAATCTCGTGTTTTGTAAATCAGTCCATGTGTTTTTACAGGATCAGATGAAATAGTTAATGCAACAGTCACAAGCTTGTATTAAATGTTTGTGTTATGATTAATATCGATCCTGCTTTTCATTTTACAGACTCAGATCCAGATGTTTGTGAACAGACTAGATTCTGTGGAATCTGTCTTGCCTTATGAGTATGACGCGTAAGTATGTGTGATCACAATGTGAGGTTCATTTTTTCTGTATATCAACATATGAATTAATCATTGAACAAATTCTCTTTAACGCAGGTTTGATTTCTGCAAAGATACAAATGAAAAAAGGCCTTCAGAAAACCTGGGCCAGGTGTTATTTGGAGAGAGAATAGAAACGTCCCCTTACAAGGTGAGAGACAATTATGTGTCAGTCACATAACAATCGGTTTGCCTTTCTAAACTTTTAGCCCATTGTGAATGGTTTTTGTGATGGGCCTTTTAATTGCTTATTTTGAGCCGGCTCCAAATCTTGCTGGGCAAGTTTTACTTGATGCAGAAGGAATAGATTTAATATCACTTACCAAAGCACACTGTATTATTATATTTATAACCCTTATGTAGCTCAACTAGTGTGGTAGTATGGTGCTCTGCTTTAGACTGCACAAACTGATCAATTGTAAAAGTCTAAATGCACAAAATTGTGTCAAATGCTGTTTATTCAACTGCAGAAATGTTCCATTGAAAATGAACTAGAATGGCCTAGCTTACATTGGTTCCTGCTTGTAAGGATGAACATCCTTGACATACTTATGAGAATTTCTTCTCCATTTAGTTTTTATTTAGAGCTGACCAGGCATGTGTGAAGGTCTGCACCAAATCATATGACACATCTTCTAAAGAAGACAAGTTAAACTTGGATTTTCTGAAGAGAGGAATGGAGTTGAATTACCAGCACCACTGGTAAGTCCACAAGGGTGTGGCAGCAACGTGTCGGTCGCTTCCCGGGTTATCAGCATAACCAGACGTGTCGCTCAGACACAGTTACCAAAGACAACATACTGATTTGTCACTTTTTGTGAGTTTGACATTTATTCAAATCCGTTTATTTCCCTCAGTGTGTGTTTAAAGGATGCAAAACACAGGTCAACATTTCTCAAATACCCCGTAACCTGGGGGCATTTGCATGTATAGATATATTGTACCCAGTATACTGTAGAGACTAATGCTAGTGCTAATGGGTTCTATGGTATATTTGGGTTTATAGCACTTGAGAAACGCAGCCCAGGTCTGTGGGATTGATTTCTTTTCCCTTTTTTCTACAGGATTGTGGACAATATGCCCGTAACGTGGTGTTATAATGTGGAGGACAATCAGAAAGTGTGCAACCCAGGATTTCCCATCGGATGTCTTGTAAACCAAGAAGGAAGGCCAAAAGATGCCTGTGTTATCAATGTGAGAGGAGCAGTTGTATAATTTAGAAAAACAATTTTAAAAAGTGTGTAGTAGAATTTACAGGGCTGTTGTTTGGGTGGAACAACTCTGTTATAATACAATCAAGGGGGGCTCACCAGGATCCTACAGCTTATTTATTGGGTTGGGGAAAGAACAACTCAACCTTTAAAATGGTGCCGCTCCTTATAAATTTTAGCCCCGACCCTTAGCGTAGATGGATGTTTTTGGAACTGACTAGCCTCTCTGATGACATAAATTTGTTATCTGCTCTTTCAGGCCGAGTTCAACAAAAAGAACACGTATTACGTTTTCAACCATGTGGACATCACAATAACTTACCATGGTGCGGATCAAAACAACGGGATGGGTGCTCGACTTGTGGCGGCTAGTTTGGAACCTAGGAGGTGTGTTGACTTGACCTTCATTTAGTCACAAGTCTAGCTATGTGGTACTAGTTTAACATCTATATAACCAATGTAGCAGCTCATTAGTTGCATTTCTGTTGGGTTCACAGTGTCAAACACAATGATGAGGCCAATCCAACCTGTGAAGGACCTCCAATGGACATACCAGCAGAATTCAGCAGCAATTTCAAAGTGACCTACTCCTATTCTGTTAAATTTATAGTAAGTCTGCTCAATGAGTCTTTGTTGCATTTGGAGAAGGTTGGAAATTCACACATTTAATAATGGTTTTGCATTTCAGCGCAATGATGAGATTAGATGGGCTTCTCGATGGGATTACATTTTGGTTTCCATGCCTCACACCAACATTCAGTGGTTCAGGTAAACACATAGTCTGGATGGCTCAAAAATTCCACAATGGGGAATAAGAAGACATAACAATATCACTATAGATATTAATGGCCAGTCTTCATTTTACTTTCAGTATCATGAACTCTTTAGTGATTGTGCTCTTCCTGTCTGGCATGGTGGCCATGATCATGCTCAGAACACTTCACAAAGACATTGCCAAGTACAACCAGATGGACCAGGTACGTTGAATTTACTTTGTTTCCATTGTTACTTTTATCTAGATAACTAAACTAATGAGTGACTGAGTTATGTCACTTCACTCTTATGTCAATAAGACAGCTGACACTCCCATGTACGTACAATTAACCAAACTTCAAGTTACCCTCTTGTGTTTCTTGTGTTTCCTGTCTGATGTCATATCTGAGGTCTCAAGCTGCTAAATACGCTCAAAATCTTTATAGTTTTCTTTCACAAATGTATTGTTATGCTTTAGAAGACATTTATTAATACACTGGAGTTGTATGAACTGCTTTTATGATGGATGGATGTGGTTTTTGGAGCTTCAAACTCTCAGCCACTAATCACATTATAGAGCTGGGACTAGCCAATATGTTATTTAATATTATGTAGCCAGAGGGTTATGCTTGGCTGAAAAAACATCACTAAGGGTTAGTAAATAAAGGGAGAATTGTCATTTTGGGGTGACCTACTCCTTTAACATCCTTTGACAGGTGTCAAACTTCATGTTATTGCTAGCTGTGTATAGCACTTGCTTCTAAAGGGTCTTAACTTAGAAAGAATGACTGTAGTGTGATGCAGCTTTGCAAACAGGCTGTTATAAAGGATGGGCTGCTAGAAAGACTATATTTGACATGATGGTATACAAGCAGCTCATGCAAGCGCCTTTACTCGTGTCCCACACATAGATTCTTAAAGGCACAGCAACAAAAACAACAAAAACTGTAGTCAAATGCATAGAATAACAGAGGCTGAAAAATAAAATAACATTTTTACTAACTTTGTAAAATTAGTGATTAAAGGTGTCATATCAGGTATTTTATTATATTTGTCATAAAGGCAGAGATATATTGGCATAGTTTTCCTACTAATTTAAACATGCTGACAGTTCCCTTATTGTATTGATCATGAGAACACTTCCTGTCACTGAAACCTTTTGTGACATTCACAGACTGACTGGGTTAAGATCCCTCCAGCTGCAAACAGTACCTATGTAAGCTTATAAGCTTATTATGTTGCTGGTGATTGTGGTTTGCTGATTGTTTGGCTTGTGGGAAAATCCCATGTTTAATAACACAAACTCTAATCTTGCTCCCCAATCAAGGTGAAAATATTAGGAACTTGCATGATTTACAAGTGGATAATGTCACCTCGCCTCATAGATAACTGTGTATGGTATCTGGCCATAGTAGTTTATTTTAGTAGTTTATTTTAGGTGTGATGTGACCTCATGTGATCATAAATATGAAGGTTGTGATTGGCTGTTTGTTGTTACATCACCTGCAGGAAGATCTCCAGGAGGAGTCTGGGTGGAAGCAGGTACATGGTGATGTCTTCAGACCACCCAGGATGGGCATGTTGCTGTCTGTCTTCCTCGGACAGGGCACTCAGATCTTCATCATGACCTTTATCACCCTCTGTAAGTGCTGAAACTGAATTTCAATTTACTGTAGAGTCCGTATTGGGCAGACTAAACCCAAAGTCCCAAATAAGTTTTGTTGCTTTTGTCTAGGTTACTGTGACCTTTCAAAAAATATGTTTTGAATCTCTGCTGGTCCACAAATAACATTTCTACCAACCAATCAGATTTTAGGATTAAATACATAATTCTTAGCAAGCTATCATGGGCCAGATATTTTAGGATGATATTTGTTCCTGTAGCTCAACTGGTAAAGCATTGCGTTAGCAGCGCAACAGTTGTGGGTTCGATCCCAAGGAACACAAGTGCTGATAAAAATGTATACCTTGATTTCACTTTGGAAAAAAAGCATCTGCCAAATAAATAAATGTGAACAAGGCTTTTCCAGGAAGTGTTTTAAACAACTTGCACCATAGTGGATTGTTTTATACAGCACATTATATGTGTAAATGACATACTTGTTTTCTCTTTAGTCTTGGCCTGTCTGGGCTTCCTGTCTCCAGCGAACAGAGGAGCTCTCATGACCTGTGCTGTGGTGCTGTGGGTTCTGCTGGGCACACCTGCAGGCTATGTGTCAGCCCGGCTCTATAAGAGTAAATATATAATCCAATGTTTAATCATGCACCATCATACAGGATCAGATATTACCACAAGTTTCTTCTCAAAAGCATGTATATAGCTGTAATTTAATATAAGGCATCCTAATAAAGCATTATTTGAGATGTAAAATATCGTATTTGTTACAATATAAGCGTATTGTTGTAAAATTAAACTCAGTTACTCAACCAGTTACTTACCCAACTGCTTCATCTATGTCATCAGCTTTTGGAGGTGAAAACTGGAAAACCAACGTTCTCCTCACAGCCTTTTTGTGCCCTGGGTATGTTGACAACTTTTTTTTTATCAGATCAAAAGAAATAATGTATTTTAAAAAGAGAGTTCTTATCATTTACTCACTCTCATTCCAAACCTTTTCTTCTGTGGAACACAAAATAAGATATTTTGAGAAATGTCTCTGTGGTTTTGCGTCTGAACAATAGAAGTTAATCGGTGGCACTGTTGTTTGGTTACCAGCTTACTTAAAATATCTTTTGTGTTCCTCATAAACAAAAAAAAGCTATACAGGTTTGTAATGATATAAGGGCGAGTAAATGGTGGAATAATTTTTAATTTTGGGTGAACTTTCACGTCAATAAAGTTTCTCATGCTTGGCTTGTTGTTGATATTGCAGGATCGTGTTTGTGGATTTCTTCCTGATGAATCTGATCTTGTGGGTAGAGGGCTCCTCCGCTGCCGTTCCTTTTGGTACACTAGTGGCCATCCTGGCGCTCTGGTTCGGCATTTCTGTACCTCTTACTTTTGTGGGCGCCTACTTTGGCTTCAAAAAACCAGTGAGTATCTCTTTGGTCTGAGCTTTACTGATTGTTCCTGTGAGCTTTAAAGCATCATTCTCATTGCTGGTGTTCACACATTATTCATTTGGCACTGAAATACAAGGCAGGTCAATTTTAATGCTTAAAAGTGCGTCTTTCAGGTCATATCTGCAAGAATCAGGAGGTCTTTATGTACTGAACTCCACAATTCCTCAGTTTGTTTTTTGTGACAGTGTATTCATAATGTTTCTTTCTATCACCATCACTTTTGCCATCTGTGTTAGCTCTGCTCTTGGCATGCTGTGACGCACGTGGGTGTGTTTTGATTTTGCTTTCACAGGGCATTGAGCCACCAGTGAGAACAAACCAGATCCCTCGACAAATTCCCCAGCAGTCCTTCTTCACCAAACCCGTGCCGGGCATCATCATGGGCGGCATCCTGCCCTTCGGCTGCATCTTCATCCAGCTTTTCTTCATCCTCAACAGTATATGGTAAAGCCAGACAGCTTTTATTTCTCACAGCATATCACTGTAATATGAGTGGATAATGAAGATGTTTGGAGATGTTTTGGACCTAACCGTGCATGACTGTGTTCCTCTGTAGGTCTCATCAGATGTATTACATGTTTGGCTTCCTCTTCCTGGTCTTCATCATTCTGGTCATCACCTGCTCTGAGGCCACTGTTCTGCTCTGTTATTTCCATTTATGTTCAGAGGTGAGAGGGAAAACTAATTAACAATGTATTACACAGATTTCTCATGTTTTGAATCAAGCTGCAATACATTCCTACCACAATGTCTCAGTCTCAAAGCCCTCAAAATAGATTAGTCATACTGATGGGCTTTAAACACTTCCTCTATGTGCTTAGCTGGTTATGGGATCTTACCATGCGTAGCCACCATATGTAGATTTGAACAGGCTACTGTTGTGTGGCTGATCTTAAGAAAGTGAACAGAACTCACTATTCACTTCTTCAGTTGTGACTGTTTATTAAAGTACTGCTCTGAGAGAATTCAGCTTCTCTATATTGGACGTTTTCTGTTGTTTTTTGACAGGATTATCACTGGTGGTGGCGATCGTTCCTGACCAGCGGTTTCACAGCCATTTATCTGTTTGTCTATGGAGTGCATTACTTCTTCTCTAAACTTCAGCTAGTAGGAGCCGCCAGCACCATCCTTTACTTCGGTTACACCATGATTATGGTTCTCATCTTCTTCATTCTCACAGGTATGATTTATAAGATGCCTCATTTTCCTTTGTCCTCGAATTATTCATTTATTTTGACTTGAGTATAAATTTGTTTATTCTCAAGTTTGTTGACAAGCAGATAAGAAGTTATTCCAGTTCATCTTAAATGGTTTTCAATCTTTGGTGTTTATTGCTTAATGGGGTGACGCCTTTAAACATCTCTTTATTCAAATAACACAGTGACAGCCGTTAACCACTTTAGAGTAAATATACTTGTGTGTGTTTAATTTTCCGTGTTTACTCTGCCGCACAGGGAAGCGTTGTTGTGCATGTATAGTTCAACAGCTTCAGGATTTTAATCCTGTTTTGGAAATGCCGTAATTTGTGTGCTTAGTGTGACATGCATCATTTGTTCCCCTTTTTACAGCCAAAAACGAAGTAAATAATCACCATCATTTATACATCCTGTGTTGTTGGTGGTGTAGGTCGAGTGGAATATTTTCCTGCTGGTGTGTTTGTTTGGCAGGTGACCAGATTTGGTCACTTTGTTCCTGCCCGGGGACTGTGTTCTGGGACACTTATAAATATTCCAGCTCATCCTTCAGTGTTGTTGAAAGATAGCAGCGCTTCCTCTGCCTTAATCACGTCTCTCTCGCTTCTCCTCATTGATATGCTGAGACTGAGGTGAGAAGAGGCGACCGGCTGTCTGCCAGCCACGACCCCAGCACCCATAGCTGTAAACAGCTGTGCTAGGATAGCATCTCATGTCCTCACATCTGCGCACAGCTTTACCTGTGTTGTTCAGCTTGCACTGTGTTGGATTTAGTACTGTTCAAGTGCATCTAGTCACTATAACAGGACTAGGGACTAGGACCAAGAGTCGAAATTTTAGGTCTTATAGGCATGTTGTTTACATTTGTTTACTTTTATAATTTTGTACTTGTGGGTGCGTTGTAAGAGAAAAGTTTAGTTGTACAGCTGTACAATGACAAAGTATTTTGTTGTAGTCTATGTAGGTTGTCTAAACTTGAACTAAAGCAGTACAGGAACACTTCAGATTCTCTGTAATTGTAGCCAATTTTATGCTGTAGCTTTGCACAGAATTCTGGGAAGTCATCCTGTTTTTGTTGTTGTTTTTCTTTTTTTTGAGTGGATGTTAGCCACAATCTATTTGTTGCCATGGATTCCACTAGATGCTTTAGAATCCCTGGCTACAGCTGTTATGGCAACTTCCATGTGCGGATGCTCGAGGGGTAAAATGTAAGGCAAATAAGAAACAAAAGTCTTGCTGGATTGCCATTTTAAGCCCGTGACGGCCTTAGTCTCTGGGCATACGCGACCACGTCTTTGCCATATATAAAATAATGGCTACACCATGCCTTGATGTTACAGCCAATCCTAGCCGGAGTTTTTAGCTCCTGAGAGCAAGAGCGTGTGGGGAAAATGAGGGGGAGTTGTGCGAATTTTCTGTATATAAATCTGTCTTAAAATAGATTGGGAGCTGGAGATTTAAGTCAGACGTATTGTTGAGTGGCTCATCTCACACGGAGCTGTTCTTTATCTGTCAGCGGCGCCCCGGCGATGATCAGATTTAATCCGGCGCTTCATTACACTTGCCTCTGTTTAGCTCCGTCAGATAATTTGCTACATTGAAACGGCCTCGTTCACAGATGGTTATCTTATAAAATACCTCCCAAATTACTTCCAATGTGATTATAATGGAGCTGCTGTCTGATAATGTACACTGTTTAAATGTTATTGTGATATAGAGTCTGTCTGACGTAAGATCAGATTTAAGATTCAAGGTCTAACTGAACTACTTTTCTTTCACACAGGTACTATAGGTTTTTTCGCCTGCTTCTGGTTTGTAAATAAGATCTACAGTGTGCTGAAAGTGGACTGAGCGTGAAGATGAGCATCAACATTTTGCAGTTAAGAGCTTTCAGTTAATGGAAGACACTAAAATGAAGGAAAACATTTCCAAGGAACCAGAAAACTCCCTCTTCTTTCTCTAATCTCTGGTGTGTGGCTAAACTGTCTGTAATTCACTCGGTGTTCATTTGCACATTGACCTGCTGTAGGTCTGTGTCTCCAAAGACCTTTTACACTGTAAAAATCTGTTACATTGCCTGTTTTGTGTTGCCTGACTTAAGACGCACAGTGCTCACAGCAGACGCCCTTATCTTATGATCATGTCTTAATGTTTTATACTGAAATCCTTGTTTTATTTTCATTTGGATTTTTTCATCTGTACTGACATAATCTGTCATGACATCATTGGAATATTTAATACAACGAATCCTGTCCACCTCCTATTGGTGGGTTCCAGTAATTACTGTTTCTGTGTTGTCAGTGTCATAATTGTTTCTGTCCGTTTTTTAATGGTTTTATCTCACTGAAGGAATGTTTACAGGGGATGCAGAATGGTTAAAGAAGCACATCTTTTGCTATATTACACTTTTATATAAGTAATAATCTGAGTAGGAGACAGTTAGTGCTTTTGTACTTTTTATTAAATTATTTAAACATGTAGTTCAAAAACAGCCATTACATAAAAACTACATATGGTTTCACAAATGTTTTCCCTGGTAACTTTAATTTAAAACCCCACAGAGTGTTTTTATTAAGATTTATGAGGTATACATCAACATTCTTTACCGTGTTAAAACAAATAAAACATTACAACCATTGCAAAAATGTCTAAACACTTCTGTAAAACAGTCTAATGTTACAGCTGATGTAAACTGATGTCCACTGACTGAAGTTGAATTAGTTTGATTGTCTACAGTTGTGTAAGTGCTGCAGACGTCTATGGAAACTGAAAGACAGTCGGAAATGCCCGTATTATATTGCAGCACTTACTGGAATAAACTAGCTGTAGCAGAACAACAGCGGGTTTAATTCATCAAGGTTGATTAACAGTTTAATGTCAGGTGACCAACAGAGGCTGCGCCACTTTCGATAGGGAAAGTGTTCTAACCCTTAACACAAAGTGCGTCATCATTTGTGAAGCCTCATTGTTTGATAATTTGGTGTTTCAGAAGCGTGTGTCATTTATTTAGGGAGGCACAAATTATTCTCACTGGTCCAGAGGTAAGAGAATGGGGCACATTATGTAACAGCCCGAGATCCTTGGCTCGCTGGTGAATCACACAAAGAAATATCCAGGTCACATTTCACTTAAACAAAACAATTCCCATTATTTTTGCGTTACTGAGAATTAATAAGAATTTAAGGGAAATATGCCAAACTGCTAAATATAGCCATAGGTTTTTCTTAAGTAAAATATAAGTTACTTTTTTGGGTTTTGGGTTGGAATATGACATGGAAATGAGTGATGTGAAAGTTAAGTCTGCTGTCTGTTAGAAATTGTGTGTCATTGTTAAATACTGTACCAGGAAATACAAAGTGATGAAGAAGCAACTGCCAGGTAAGATTACTTGTGGTCTATAGCCTTGACTTGATGTTGAGTGTCAGAGAGTGGAAAAAGTGTTATTCATACACAGAATACAGTGAAAACAACTAAAATACATTATAAAACTATTCACAACTTTCTCCCCATCATCACATTCCCACTGAGACTCAAACAGCAGCAACCAGAATAACTCACCCCTGCCTTAATGTTGATGAGATTCATCGCTTAAGTATCATATTGTTACATGAACAATGAACAAAACAGTTTAATTTCCTGAAGCAGCAATCAGTCTATTGTTTCTGTACAATAGTAGCTTGTTTGCAATTACTCATATATTAAATACTTTTCCTAGTGGAGAACTGATTCCGGTGACGTAAGTTGTATGATGATTAAGTTGATACGTACGTTTATAAAAATAGACAAAACTCTGTCTATGTTAACTCTAGATTGTGGCAAGTACTTCATTTCTACACAACATACATATTTTCTGTCATTTTATAGCAATACAGTTCCAGTTTCTATTTTACATTGATGTACAGTAAACAAAGAACATTCATTTTGTTAGACAAAAACACTATATTGTTATAAAGGTATTTTTTTAACAGTTCACCCCTATTATTTTTGCAGTTCTAAACAGAAGCAACATTCTATATTTTTATAGTGTCTCCATTATAATACATGTTAAACATACTTTTAAACTCCACATTTGCCTTAAAAGCTTGTTGGAATGTTTAGAATTCTGTCATTTGTTATGTTTGCTTTTGAAACTTGACCTTGATTCGTATTTCCACTATAAATATCCATTAACATCCATTACGACGGCGCACAATAGCGTGTAACTCATGGTACATGCTAAACCACTTTCCCTTAGAAATATTAAATGTCTTCACTGAAAAAATGAATTCAAAGCCTTTCACTATTGGCCTGAATATCTGCAGTCCCATTAGTACCATTGCTAGGCTTTGTTGTTGTAAGTGTTGTTTTGTGCAACTACCTACAGTACAGAACAGTACATCCATAGCATATTACATATTGTTAGAGTTAATGTATTCAGATTCAGATGTGTTATTGTGTTGAAAGGCACAGAATTAGTCATCTGATTCAACATAAGAAACTGTGCCTATTTTAAAACTGCCTGAAACCAACACAAATCTATATATACTCTAATACTGTATATCTTTTCATTGGCCTTACTGGTAGAATAAAAAAGTAATTTTTTAAGGTTGCTTGTTGCTGTGTACAGTGAGCTCCTTTTCTGAGCTCAGACTGATGGAGGTGGTCTCTTTCCGGCTGTCCTTTGACCTCCTCTCTGTAGGGGAGGAACTGGTGGTCCCTTCCTCCCAGGTGGGAAGCGGGCACACCCGGGCGGCCTGGCTAGACAGGTGAGGGTGTGCCAAGCGCCCATCGGTCACCGTGAAGCAGCTGTCCACAGCAGAGCCCTGACTGATCCGGCCCTGTCCACACAGTGGCCCGCAGAGCAGAGCTAGGAACTCCTTGCGAACACTGCGGTGCATGTAGCCATAGATGTAGGGGTGTAAGCAGCACTGCAGGAAAAAGAGAATGAGAGCCATGGAGGCCAACCAGGGAGGCACTGATGCGCTGGAGTAGATGGATATGGTGCTCAGAACACTGTAAGGTCCCATGCTAAGCACATAAGACGCCATGATGACAAACACCACTCGGGCTGCCTTACAGTGGTAGTGGAACCGTCTGTGGCGAGCCCTGATTGGGTAAGAGGCTGAGAAAGGCCCCTCTGATTGGTTCTGATGCCTGTGAGGGCTGGGACAGGGTGCTTGGGAATCCGGCGGGGGGTTTGACTGAATGGGGTGAACGAGAGCATTTTGTCTCCTCGCTGCTCTAAACACCATCCAATAGCAGCAAAGCATGATCACCACGGGCAACCAGAACGAAAGCGCGGACACCAGGGCTGAGTAAGAGTAACTTGAGGACCAAACCACAGAGCAGGCATTGTGGCGGCGGTCAAACTCAATGGCCCCCCATCCGTACAGTGGCGGTGTGCTCTGAAGCAGGCTGAGGAGCCACGTGAAAGCAATTAAGTTGGTGCCCAGGTGAGGCGTCATGCGGGTGGGGTACGACAGCGGGTGGATGATGGCGAGGTAACGATCCACAGACACCACAATGATGGTGTTGACACCAGCAAATGCAAACAGGTGCATGAGAACCACGAGGGCCTGGCATAGACGGGCATCCAGGGGCCAGACCTCAGGCACGGTGGCAGCGATGGCAAAGGGCATGACCAGAACCGTCTGCAGCAGGTCAGCCAAGAGCAGGTTGAGCACAAAGCGATTGGCCACGTGGAGTAGCTGCGGTTTGCGCTGAAACACAAGCAGCACCACAACGTTTCCAAAAAGCGAGGTGCACACTATTATAGAGATGAAAACCATCTTCACCGTGCTGTTCACCAGAGAGGGTGACAACAGGGGTGCGCCGGGGTCCCAGGGCACTGTGCTGGAGTTACTGCCCAGTCCTGGAGGTGGAGTGGTGGGCATGGTGACAGAATCGTGGTGGGAGATAAAGCATTAGGAGCTTTGTGGATATCACCAACACCAACCTGAAGATCTGCCTGGTGTTTATCCCTGTTTACACCTTAAGAGTAAAACAACAGCAAACACTCAAAAAGGGCTGTTTATGTCTTCCCCCAACATAACATTCAACCCTCTCATATAATTATTCTCACATGCCAATTTTGTAATTAAGTCACAATGAAACAGAGCTTAGGATAAAGCACTGTGTGCAGGACACCGTACAGAATACAGTGCCGGTATATTTATACACAGAGACAACAAATGTTTAATTGAAACGTTTTCATCGCTTAATGCATTATTATTTCTTACCTTGTCGGTATTTGTCAGTATCAGTGTCGGTAAGCACCGGTTGAATTACACGCATCCGTCTCTTTTGCAAACAATAAGAAACAGCTGGAAATCATCGCTGGCGTAATGCCATTGTTAACCGTGCGCTGGTTTCTCTACAGTGCAAATCTCATGCAAATCTCAGCAATGAATGCGGGACATTTACCGAGTGACGATCATGGAAAACGAAGGATGCTTTTGGCTCTTTGCGAATGGCTGTCGGTTTTCAGTCGCCTGCGCTCCGTCTTTCTGGTGTCTCGCATATTTACCGGAGCTCCAGTGATGCTCCTCTGTCATTAATGGCAGTCGCGTCCTCCGCTCGAGTCTCGGTGTGAGGACCCCATTCAGAGGCGATGCATCAAACAGCTCAGCGCTCCTCTAATGTCACAATTGATATTCTTTTAACAAACCGCTGTGGGTGACTGTAGCCTGCTTGTGAACATCAGGTGATGCAAATATGGCAAAGCCACAGCGGTTACACGAGCATATGAAGATTCAGATGTTGTCCGTCATCAGCGCCAAACCGTTATGGGGACTGAACGCACATCGTTCCCCATACATCCACCAACCACATCCGTATAATAATACAATCAAAATGCAATGAAAATAGTCATTTTGGTTTCATATATAAACCTAAGCAAGTATACGACGATGCCTACTCGATTTTAACATGCATCCTATATGAAAACTGTAATAAGCGATATAGAAGTATATAATGACCCTTTAAGCATAGCTACTACATAGCAGTGCTCACTGGATAGTCATAGATACTGCGATCTGGTCCCTGTATGCACACTAGACTACAGTATGTACTAAGGTAAGTATTTATAGACAAGTTGTGTGCATTATAAAGTAAACACTGCAATTTACTTTATACACGATGCTTGCTGTGTACAGTATCATGTTTGTGCAGTTATTCTTTATTTATTGTAACCTACTGAAAACAATTATTTGTATGTACTACATACTAGAATTAGTGCGTAATGGTTTAAAAAAGCACATTTGTAATTCAAATATAGTTGTAATAAATACTACAATTTTACCAGAAATACTATAACTCTTTCAGATATAAGAGTAATGCATACTAGTTAGAGAACAAGATTATTTATCACCCAATATTGCAGCACCCTAGAGGGGTGTGTAACTCCCAAACTGTGCTCAGGTAGGACGTTCATGCCCCACAGGAGCCGATCATCTAGATTTTCTGTTAACATTTTCATTAATAATATATTTGCTTTTACAAATAATAAATTCAGTCACTTGGACGAACGAATCACAGCTGTTAACATTTGTTGGAGTTTAGCGTCACCTAGTGTATCAAACAAGCCATTCACATTCATTTTTATAGTGTAGCATGAATGTATCGGCTTTCCTTCCTGTTTTCTTTAGGTTAAATTACGTTAAAACTATTAAATGACAATAAAACTAAATCCCACTTTTTTCCTTCACAAACTCTGTTGGTATTAGAGAGATATAAGATGTTATTTCACTAAATATTTGGCCTTGCGCTTTCTGCAGATGTTTAAATATTTATATATATAAAATACATACAATATATTAATGTATAAATATATGAATATATAGGCCACTTTACCAGTATTTCTGACTGCTGATAGGCTATAAAATACTTTTAAGCACCATGACAAAAGGTGTCTGAAAATCACAGTCTATGCTGCCCATGAGCTGCTAGAAGGCGCCACCTAGTGGTGATTCACTTCCTTTAGAAATCCATTTAGATGCTAACTGAACGCCTAGATGCTAACTCTCACCATCCAAACCCTAACTGTGATTTAAGCACATATGTAACAAAACACACACACACACACACACACACACACACACACACACACACACACACACACACACACACACACACACACACACACACACACACACACACACACACAC
>JBAJNP010002880.1:0-44111 GCA_036877545.1 Yasuhikotakia modesta | reverse complement strand
GGACTGTTTTTGATAGGAAAGGAACTGGAAATAACTAGAAGTGAAACCTGGTAAAAGTGTCTTTTGCTGCTTTCTCATGTTAATATCACACTGTAAAATTGTTTTTGCTACATCGTCCAAGCCAGAGAGAAATGCCTCCCTCCATATCGTCTGATGGGAGCTGTCAGTCGCTGAGGTGAGGCAGATAGCTGTCAATCAACATGCCTGTCTGACTCACTGCTGAAACAGAGATGTGTCCACACTGCGGTATGTTAACAAACCAGCCATAATGTAATGAGTCACCCTTAATAATCTATTTTAAAGTAGACTTGTCCTTATAGGACACAGTGTGTATGCTTAAATGTTCATAAGTTAAGAATTATAATGCCATGTTATTGCCATTTTGATTTGCATCACAATTAGCATTAGGTGGAAATCTGTACTGTACGTTTGTCAGCAGTCAACACTCAGTACAGTAACTCCCCATTTTACAGTGTCACGTTTGACACAATTACTAAGCGATTGGCTATGGCGAGTAACTCAACCCGCCAACACCGAAGACTCTACAGGCAGGATAATTTAATGCAACGTAACTTTGTAAACAGGCCTGCATCAATAGAATAATAACTAGGAAGGATCTCAGCACACTCTGTTTGTCTGAATAAAGAGAGTGTGTATAATGACTCATTCTCATTCTCTCTCTCTGGGGCATTTGGGGTCCAATCTAGGGGTAGGTAATGACTTAGTGGTGACCTCCGTGCTCATTTGAGCAACCCGCAGCCATCGGCACGCTGTCCTGCCCTGTAATCTCATTCCATTTACAAAGAGATCGTCTAATTAGATCTTGGCAGGGCGAGCTGCGTACCTGAGCGCGGTGCGGCATGCGGCGGTTCATTGGTATGCCGCAGACGCAGGCTGTGGCACACACCGCTGCATTTCTTAATTGTGTCTCACACCAAGTCTGTTGCTTTAGCCGCTGCAGTCGAAGCGGGGAGACGATAGCACGAGGTATTGCTCCGCCCCTCACCGCCGAACGACCCTCTAGAAGCTCTGGGGCTTGTGATAGTTATTGCTACATTATCACCTGCGCTCAGCTAGCGGGTGTTTTTTTTTCCTAGTTATTGGGGCTCAAGTTTTTAAAAGCTTTTGCTCCGTAGTGCAGTTGAGAACCTAAAAAATAGTTCTTCAGAGCAGATTTGGAACAGTTTGACTATTATTTAGAGCACCATTAGCCTGTTGATGCTTTCGTTTGTTGACAAGATGGCGTTCGGTTTTCAGGGCATGCGAACGAAAAACCATCCACCAGACATTCTTGTCTGCATCTAAATCTAATGCGTTCATCAGTTCAAGTTTTGAATTAAATATAAACGCTTCTCATGTATATTTTAGATTGGTTAAAAAACTGTGTATCAAGTTTTTTCTCAACGAACAACTTGTGCTGAGGAAACTCACATGAAAGGCACGCAATCTTATCATTTCTAGAAGAATAACATTTATTTTTTTAAAAAGGCTGTAGCTAATTATTCATTTATGTTTTGAATTCCCAAGGAGAAGCCTAATACTGTCTGAAACGGACAAAATAAGTTTTAATAATAAAAGCTTTGGGTTGTATGAATAATACTTTGGTCAGACACTCGGCTTATAATAAGCGTCATTCACTTTTAACCTGATTAGATTTTGTGTCTTTTTATCGCTGAAACTTGTTTACATTGATCATTAAATCTCTAGTTTTTGTTCTTGTCAGTCGACCATCTGGACATTGGGTGTCATTTATGATTTATGGTTCCACCGCTTGTACAATAACATTTTAAGGTCTCCATCTCTTGAACCTGTTTTTTATGTTGCTGAATGGATTGTCAGGGGGTCGGAATTTGCGTGATGGTATCATTTGGGCTCATGCAGATTCCTAAAGCCACTGGAATGTTATGTTACAAATACAGATACGCATGTTTGTAACACAGTTGCATACCGTTGCATTTTAAAGTTCAAAAAGTAACAGTGCACTGCTGCTGTTTTATAGCTCGTATTATAGTTTTTTAATAGTTTTAATGTTTTTAGTTAAATGTATATTTCTTCACTTTTAATTCTATTGCTGCTTTTGCGAAACACTGATTGAATGATAAGTTAATTTTAATTTATATTGTTAGAAAGATTTTAGACTAGCATGTACCTGAAGCTAGTTTCTGAGGAAAGTACTTTGACTGCAGTGTAATTGCTTTAAATGATGGTTGTCAGTTGACAAACCACACTCTCAGAGTAGCTTCCCCAACACTAATAAAAGAGCAAATTAAAGATTTAGCAATGAGGACAGGAAGTGATTCGTCCTTGATGTGTGTCTTGGCATTTTAGAAAAGAATTGATGTGTGGAAACATTTGGAAACTGGAAATCTTAGTAGGTAAAAAAAAGAAGTAAAAAACAAGCTTTTAAGTGACAGATTTTGCTTTCCTTCACAAATGCCCCCTCACACTTTGCTTTCAAGACTGTTTTTGCCTTCGGCATCTCTGTCATAACAGATAAGGGTCGTGAAAAAGAGTGACACTAAATTACCTGTTAAATTTGTCTGTAGTGGATAATTGACCACTTTCCCGCTCTTACGGAGGGGATTTGATGTGCTTCTCGTACGGAACTTAGAAAACTTGGAAAATGTTCTGCGCTAACAATTAATGTCTGTTAAGAAAGCTGCAAGCTTGCTAGCTAGCTGCCCACTGAGGCAGATGAATGCAGCCACCGAACATTATTATTTACAGTTATTCTGTGTTTACCCAAGATATGCAGTATCATTATTACTGTGACTGCCGTACAGTAAAAAGAGATCAGTTGGGTTTTTTTAGGGAATTGAGAGTCTGGGCACGATTATTCTGTTCTTGGTTTTGGTTCAGTTGTGACCAATAACAAAACAACATCATCAATCCCTGACGTGAAGTACAACGGCTAGACCTGAAATTGCTTTCTGTGGCCACACAGTCACAGGAGATTAAATTAAGGTAAATATTGTGTCTAGATGCCCGGTACAACTTACAGGAGCGTTTCAGGTTTAATACAAGTAACTCCTCAGCTAATACAGAAATGTTGTTAGAACATTGGCTAACGTTTTCTTAAAAGGTTCTCTCAAACATATATCAAAAACATTTTGCAGTAATGCTAGCAGAACTGGTTTAATTTTAAATATCATATATATTAAACAATGTGGTTGTTAGCACAACCATTTAATAATAATACACATTTTTTATGTTAGTAAATTGTGTTCTTATAACCAAGCAAGGCAGCATCTAAAAAAACTGAAGTTTTAATGTTTTGGAACCTAATAGAAGCATTACAGAAACGTTCTTACAACCTTAGCTGTTAGCTGTGTGTCTACCTACAACATTTTATCAATTTTATTTAAACTCTGCTGAAATAAAGGTTGGAATAGTATATAGGTGAGCAAACGATGACAGAACTGCTTCATTTTGGAGCGAGATATCCTTCTAATGTCACCGTGTTAAGTGGGTAATGAAAACAATGTGAATTGTTTATTGAATATTGAGTTACTTCACCTGGTGTGTCTCACCTGCATTTGTAGAACACTGACCTGAACAGTAATAAAATCAATACTCATGTCTAGACCAAAAAAACATTTAATGCTTGATTTAGCCGTTAGCTGATTACAAGCCGCCGCTGGTCTCTCTCCTTTATTTGCGTGTTTTTTCTCCCAACCTGACATTTTCAAAAGATCACACTTAAGAACCAAGTAATAGATTGTCTGTGACAAAATGGCGCTGACCCCATTTAAGTCAATCATTTTTTTGCTGTGAGAAATTCACAATTATTGTAGTTTACACTTTAACAGCCTGTTTAATTGTAATTTGGAGATTTATTGCATGTTAAAGTCTGTATGACTTTTCCTTTATGAAAAGGTGATGGTCGATGATAGTTGACTGCACAAGATTGTGTGTCACGCTCCTATAAATTGTTTAAAGACCCCCCACCACCCCACCTCTTCTCTACATAATGTTTTCTGTGGGGAATTCTGGCCTACATTAAAACTGTGTGTGTGTGTGTGTGTGTGTGTGTGAGAGAGAGAGAGAGAGAGAGAGAGAGAGAGAGACTACAAAAGAAGTTGCTAAAACATTTTTAAAAATGAATTTAAATAACATGACATTTCTGCAACAAATGCAGCCAGTGTTTTAATAATCAGCTTTTATTTATTTGTTGTGTTCATACATGTGTAAATAAAACAGCAAGACAGTTTATATTACTTTGATAAATCACACCGAGGACCCATTTTATTCATTTCAGTCTTTTTTAAACATGTTTGGATAATAATTTAACCTTATGAAGTTTAACATGATAACACAGCTAGACGAATTAAGAATTATATACATTTATATTATTTTATATGGTCTTATTTGGGTTTGTATCCGTTTAATTTTTGTTTGACTGAACAATTCTAGTTTCTTTTTGTAGACCAGTGATTCTGTGTTGAATGATAGAATCATAATATAATTTCCAAGCTAATTTTCTTTCTTCTATGATGTTTTCGTTGGATGTTTTCCAGGTTTATCAGCAGAATGTTTCCTAACAAACACTAAACGATAACTAAGCATTTAAATTTTTTACATTTACAAGCAATTTGAAGGTGATGACCGTCATAAACTAATATAAATATGTCTGTAAAGTCAAACCTCAGTGTTATGAACTAGGAATGTTGGAAAAGCTGATGCGATTCTAACATTCCTGTGTGTAGCATCAGCAGCCAATGAAACATAAAATTCAATTAGTGGCTCTATATGTTTTGTGTGCAACAGAGCAACATAAGAATGATCGTCCGTCTCTTGTTTGGTTTCATGGTCGTGAGGCTGTTGAAATAACATTCCTCTCCCCTCAGGCTATCATTTTCGCCTCTGCCCAGCTAATGGCTATATCTTGCAGTAGACCTTTAGACATCTTCTAAGAGGTTTAGGTTAAAATCAAGAAAAATGTGAGCAAAATCTCAGTTCTCGGAGCAAATAAATGTTTGTCTTCTGACAAAATAAATGCATTTTAAATGCTTAATGTTTGGCACACAGGAGTAAAGTAAACTGAAGTTTCAGCAGGGCTAAATTCAAGGTCAGGCTCTTGCCCTGAGGCTTTGAATGAGGTTCTTCAGAAGTCCATGATCGTATTCCTTCAGATCTGCCCAACAACTTTTTTCAGACAGTAATCATAACTTTGCCACCTTGATCTCCATCTGAGCCCTGGCAGCCTAAATTCTCCATCGCCTTGAATGTACCTGAATTCGTTGCTAGCCGAGGGTTTATTGTTGCTGTGGGTTCGAACAGATTGTTCTCTGATCACATTAGGCCTCTAATGAAGTCGTATCAGCTTTAACTGAAATGATTTCACCCTATGAATACATTAACACAATTGTGGCACTCATTACACGGTTAAATCAACCTCAGAACAGCCCAGGCGTTTGTAAACAACAGCACAGCTTTTTGAAGAAATAACACAGTGTGGTTTTGTCTACGGGAATGAAGGCAATCCGGAATACAAATAGCCATATTTCATTTGTATTCCATCAAGAGATTGGGACGAAACAGCTCCTGTAAATAAATAATGGTGTCTTGCTTGGGATGGGCATCATACATTTTTAATGTGTGCTGCCCAGCAGGAGAGAGAGGCAGGCACAGGCAGGGCACAGGGAAGCTGGTGCAGGGTATTGAAGATCTTTACTGTAGCATAGCTGTTGAAAGGGTGATGGGGTGTATATTGGTGAGATGAAAACTGGAAAACCCAATTCAAAAGCAAACGTCTCAAAACAATCATTTTTTTGTTGTTTTTTTTCTTCTGCCGTTACTCTAGTGGAGGTGTTTTTTTATTTCCCATAAAAAGGTAATGAAACGGCCAATAGCGTCGTTGTGGGTGGGGCAAACGTTTATTTTAGGAGATTTTTTTATGCTGGTTTAGCAAATTCATCCTGTGGAGTAAACAGACAGCTGATTGGTTCTTTTAATTCTAAGGCGGGACTTAAATTGCTACAGCTGCAACATTATTGTCTCTATAAAAAGTCAATAGGCTCTTTAAAACTGTGCGTAAAGGCTATAAACAAGTTTAGCATAACGCAGCAACATTTGATAAACTAATGAATCTTATAAATAATATTATTCATTTTCTTTCTGTACTGTCAGTTATTTTCTCATTCTAATGTCTGAGCTGCGTCTGTCACTGTTTCTCATCTCACTGAGTCATTAGGAAAGTAAATACTTGGTAAACATAAGACGCTGTGAAACCTTTTGTCCCATCTGCCACCATCAGGAAGGGCCAGACATTTAGCGCTTAACTGTAACACATTCACAGTAACTTAAATCTGCAGCACCGGGAGGTAAATTAGGGCTTTTATAAGCGCAACCAACGTTGGCAGTTTCTTCTCAGGTATGTGTCTCATTCATGACCAGCTGACTTTTCTGGTTGGCCATGAGCTGTTGATTGACAGCTGGTGACAGACATTCAACCAATGGGATTTCTAGATTTCTATGCATCTTTTGATATTAGGTGGATTTGAAGAAGATAAAGTGAGTTTGTAATACGGCTGCAATGCTGAGGTCTGGTTAACCAGACAAGACCTTCAGAAAAGATCTGTGTGGCCCTCATAACTTGGTGAGTACTGTACTGTTATTTTAAAGCATTTCACTGTGGAAGAAAAACCTTCATGAGTGTTTTAGGAAATCATAGATGTTACATAAATGTTACATGTTGTGTTCACATAGTGACACAAAGTGTGACTCTAGAATTGTTCAGTCCACAGAAATGGCTTCAATACCGTCTGTATGAACAAATAATAGAATTCAAACCTGTTTTTTATTCTAACTGTAGTTGTGAGTGACACACTGTGACAGTAAGTAAACATGAGGACGACTTCCAGGACATTGGAAAGTACAATGTTATTTAATAAAAGGGTCCAATAGAGAGACAATTTCATCTGTTAAATCTTCTGCTCTGTCAGTGACTCTGAATGTATTTTCTTTCATTTTTAAAGCACAGCATTTGGACACACTGACCAGACCACAAAACTGACAGGAGCAGGACAGCTGGAGGACAGAATCCGCTTCTGTAAGAAACCAGAACCGTACATGAAAACAAGCAGCACATACACACACGTGTGAAGTTATATTTAAAATGCAGTTCTGTTTATCCAGTGTGTGTGTGTGTGAGTGTAACATTATTTAGCACTGACAACATTCAGCTATAATGTGAACATGGACAATCAAAAAACTGGTGCCCGGGAACTAAGCTTTAATGTTTTAGTAACTAAATAAACCTTTTATTTCGTTTGAGCTTCACTGGGAATGTTTTTTTCCCATTATAAATCTTTTTAGTCAGAAATACAGATAACTCTGTGGCTGGAAGCCAGTCTTGAAAGTTAATCTGAATCAAAGATTAGATTTACACTGGATAAAAGGAATTGGATCTCAGTGGTGGGAACCACACAGTTAATTAACACAATCACAGCCTCTATTTCAAGTGCGGATCGAGGACAAACTATAGCAGAACAATTGTTGGGTTGTTAATTGTTTTTGATGATTAACAGATCAAGCAGTTCTTACATTATATTACCTCAAATAAATGCCTTAGCGATTGTTACAACACGGTGAACTGAATATTAAAGGCTCAAGAGAGCACACAGAATCGCATTGGAGAGTTATGCGACTTTTAAATATTGCTGATTTCAATATTGATGCATCGTAATCTCAAGAAAATAAAAAAACAATGGAAATGAAAATGGCTTTATGCCACTTTAATCTAACATTTTACAGTACAGGGAGAGATAATAAGATTTAGTCTCTAATTCCCTCAACTTAAATAAGATGTTCTGCAGTGTCGGTACAAACTCTTTATCTTTTCAATTATTATTATTCGGCACAGGTTATATTTTGTGCACTTGTACAATGTGTACCGAAAGCTCCCTAGTTTAAAAGTTTGTAGGGCATGTGTGCTTTTATTCGGATAAATTTACTTGCAAGACCAAAAGGCATCTGTGTATCTTTTGCTCTTACACTTAGAAGCGTATCGTGTTTAACAAATAATACATATCATTTATTGTGTTCCAGTTCGACCCCTGGTTGTCACTGTTATTATAATGAAATGTGTATTTAGCGGCTAAACTTTATGCATGTTATTGTTTGTTTACATGCTTTTTTGACCTCTGCAAATATTAACGCTTTATTATTTCAGAGTCTGTGGAAACCATAGCATGGAATAAGCAGACATTAGTTGTATTCTAATGAGACACTGGTATGAAATTCTGGGAACAATTGAAACTCGGCTCACCTTTAGTTTATAATACAGGCTTAGTTTGTTGGCTTTGTTTATATAGCGTCTAAAATAAATGGACTAGCGTCTAGCACTCACTGCTTCCAGCACCTGAGAATGTTCTAGGTCAGTGACTGTGGTAATTAAAAAGCAGGACAATTTCTCGTTAACTGTGTCCTTTTCTGTCAGTGCAGTTAAATTGATATGCAACACTTATCTTCAGCCCCATCTGTATAGAAATGTACACAGACATACAATGACCCCAAAACGTGTCGGAACATTAAGCAAAATGTCGCGGGCTCCATTTATTTTAAGCGGCAACTTTTCCTTCATCAGTTTGTTGGATTTAAACAGTAGTAATTCTAGATTAAGGCCAAACTAACCTATAGTTGTCATTTCTTTTCTAGGACATGCCTGAGGACTAAATAGTTAAATAGACACAATAAGTATAGCCATTATTAACTTTAGACAAGGTTATCGCTCTTAGAAAAGGTTTAGCACAAATTGTTTGCAGTTTCTATGTGACTGTATTACGTTTTTGTCTGTGCAATGAGTTGTATGTTGAGTGACATTCAATAACCTCAGAATCTGCTCACTGTTACACTCCACAGAGTTACAGCACATGGATGCAGCCCTTGAGATCTCAGTGGCTTCCAAGTCAAACAGTCTCTTCTGAAGACGGCTTCAATCTGCCGTGGACAAACTCTTGAGGATTTAGTAGATTTGGTGCTATTGACTGATTCTATTCAGCATCTGATGATAAAAAGCTCAGATAAGCTCAGACGCCTTTGAAATGAGCCTCAGAAAAAAGTGTGATCTTTAAATTTGCATTTTATTTCCATGAGAAGTGAGAATGTGGTGACAGAAATAAACACTTTTCTTTCTTAATAAGAAAAGAGTTTTATAATCGCTGTAAAAGAGTAAACGGTTATTCTGCTGTAATATATATTATAATTCATCCATAGTTTGTCACACTGTCAAATCCTTTTCCAGAAAGATCTGTAGGTGCAAAAATGTGTGTGTTGCTTTCGCACCCTTCGACTCGCACTACAGCTGGTGACTTGGTAGGGGACAGGAGGGACAATTGTAACACTTTTATTGTTTTACTCATGCTGTAAAATTTTGTTTTTGATGTTCTTACATTTTTGTACAATGCAAATCAATTTAATAATTCAGACAAAATGACAAACATTCATGTTGCCCATGCTGTGTGATTGTAAAGTAGTATGTGACACATGTAACAGGAAGTAAACGTAAGAAGCCTTTTGTAAAATTCAAACCCCCCTGATATATTGTTTGTCTCAGACAAATCTTCTTTTATGTCATTATTACGTCGCAAGTCGACATGATGTCACAATCACAACCGGCGTATTTCCCCTGACAAACATTCTGTCGCCGTCTATCGCTTTAGTCAGGTTTCAATAGAGAGAGTTACATGGTATTAACTCCAACAGTTGTGAGAGGAACAAAGACTGTGAGAGGAAGTGCAGCGCTCACTGCTTCCTCTTTAATTAGAGCAGCGAGTCTCGAGTGAACACACCCCTCCCCTCCACACACAAAAGACGACGTTCAAAGGCTTAAAAGAGCAACACGATCATGACACAGTCAGGTGTTCTTGCTTTAAAAAAAGATGGATACCTTTTTGGGTCATAATTCACATGCACTTTCATGTCATATTAAGCTAAAAATGTTGGTGTTGAAATCTGACTTGTGAAATTGCAACCCCCTGTTTCTTCCTGTTCTTATGATTAGCCTTAGGTGTGGGGTTGGACTTCACTGATAAGACCAATCAGGCAGCAGTCTCCCCAGTGTATGAACCAACCAGAGGCGAGTATATTTCAGTTCAGCATTTTCCAATTGTAAGGCCTGTTTTGAAGAGTGGCTATTTGGCGGTTCAAATCTAATTATAAAAGAAAGTCAGCCACGCTTCTTCCTGCACCGCTAGCACTTTTAGCATTAATAAAACACATACTGGTTTTCAAGTTGTTGTTTTATGGTTGTAAGTGGATTTGACTTGCATTCCGACTAAATGAGGCCACTGTCAGTCCGGGTTACACACAGCCGGGCGTTCAGCACCACGGACAGCGCCCACAAACACACACTGTAGAGGAAAACCAGGAAACACGCATGTGTGTTGATGTCTCAAGAGGAAACATTTCAGCTGTCCACAACTCATCAAGAATGAGTGAAATGTTGTCAATGTGACTATAACTCACCCAGAGGCTAATGCTAGTTCATTTCTCAGAAGCTAAAGCTCACACTGGGCCACATTTTATAATTAGGAGAGGAATGTAGAATGTTTCTCACTCGCTGTTCCTCAGATAAGTGAAATATATTTGAATTTTTCCTCATATTTCTACAATGAGAGGAAATGTAGACAAAGATCAAGCCTTTCACAAAATTGGCTTTTCTTTAGTAAATAGTTACTTGTACATTTTTCCTCACTTTGCCCCAGAAATCAGCCTTAGCCCAACTGTTTTCATTTCCCAACAGTCAAGAGGATAAAAAACTGTGCCTCAGGATATTTGAATATGTCCTTCCACAGATGTCCCAGTCACCGAAATATATTTATGCCCTCGCTGGACCGTCTCTGACGGTAAATGGTAGGGGAGGCCATAGCATGTCTTTTGTATTAACAAGAACATGTCAAATTGAAGTCACGGTGGCATCCTTCATCAAACCGACACGGAGGAGAATCTTTGATCTGAAGAAGTGAGAGATGATGTCAGCTTTGGAAAGACTCCTCTTTATCACTGTCACTTGTTTGGTGTGCTGTTTTCTTCTTTCGACACGAGAAAAGAATGAAAGGCTGTCAGTTTGACGGATGCCATGACAGATGAGGTGGGTGATGAGCAGACGCCACACGCTTTGTAGACTCCGTTCTGCTCAGCTGAACTCTGCTGAATCTCATCTGCTTCCTAATTTTGTTTTCAGGGTTTTTTTCACACCATTGACGGCGGATGGAGATTGACGGAGGCGGCTTTGATTTTCTAGCCGTCGTCTTCTGTATGTTTGTTCATGCTTAATATTTATTGACTCACTTTTGCTGTTTGCATGCGTCAGATTACAAATTGCTTTATTAGGTTAAGAGTGATTGTGAAAAATGGATGGAGGGGTAAAAAAAGCAGTTTTTTAAATGCAGGCGCTATGGTGATTTAACATGTTGTAGAGTTAAATATGTTTCAGTAAAAAGATGCTTAAATGCAAAACTGATAATATTCAGACGCAGGATGCGTGCACAGACATTGTTAGTAAGTTATACCAGCAAAAAGTGTTTAAATATAGTTGAAGAAACACCACACAAATTAGAGAATAACAGAATGGAACGAAATGACGTAACTAAATGTTAATGCATTTTGTTTTTTATAGATTTTTTTGTGCTCGTTTCTGTGAGCAGATGCATGCTGGGAGATTGTCACGTCTCTCCTCCAATAAAAAGTAAGTTTTAACTATCAACCTGTTAGCGCTGTATCAGTGCTTGTTGACAGCTTTAGTGGTCGTGTTTATAAGATACATTTTGAGGGTTTACGCCGCACCTCATCTTCTATGAGAAGAGGGCAATAATCATGTAAGTCAACGTTATACTGAAAGAGTCAGAAAATAGCTGTGCTTCTGTACAGTTGTTTTACTTCAGGATCGAATAAAACAGTGAAACACAGTTTCCAGTGTTGCTGTTTGTGTAATTATATAGTAGATGTGCTAATTAAACAATGGCAGGAACACACAGCTTCAGGTAGCTTGTTATACAGCACACCAAACAAACACAGTGCTGATGCTGTAATCTGCTCCAGACAGGAGATTTTCCTATTCTTTTAGCTGATGTGAATCACATTTAGGAAAAATGTGCGAGTAAATTGTTCCAAGATTGCAAAATTGCTTTGTTTACTTTTAGAGAGATTGAAATAATCTTGCCACCTTAGACGTTTCATAAATGTTTTGTGATTATCTTTTCCAGACTCATTGTTAAAGTGTAATTCATACACAGGATGTTATAGTCAGTCAATAATATCATAGTGTAGAAGGTATTCATTCAACTTAAACACGGTATTATTGCAGTAAAATCAACGATATCTCAGATAAGCCCAAATAACAAACTGTGGCTGGTCACTGCGTTTTCCAGTCACATGGTCTCTACCTGAGAGTCTGTTTCTCTGTCAGAATATTCTGCAATGTGGACCAGACTTCACGCTGCAGGCCAGAAGTCTGGCAAGGCGAAACCGCATGCTGTGAAACGCTAAAATATCAGTTACAAGCAGATGTCTCCATTTGCTGCCCTTTTGTAGTCTTTAAAGCCACTTAGTGTTTTGTCATCTAATCTTCACTGGCTGTTGGATCTTATCTGTAAATGATGTCTCCACTCAGACTCCAGTCGACTCTCGCGGGGTGGCCTCAGGTTGTGTCCGACTGACTACATGAAAATCCAGTGTCTGGCTGTTCACACTTCCAAACCCAAATCTAAAAACACAGAAAATCAATTCAAACCAAAGAGGTTTTAAATAAAACTATACACACATTGTACACTGCAGTGCACTGTATTTAGAAATAAAAGAGAATAGAAATGTGTATATAATATTTACTCTGACAGCTCAAAAATGTCAATCAATATTTTTTAAAGGTTACATTGCCTCCTTTCACTCACTCAGGAAAGAACTTGCGTATTTATTATCTTTCAAGAATAATTTTTTTAACCTGGATGTGTGTTTTTTCTTTACTATCTGTATGCAAACTACTATTTCAGTAAAAATCTGTATGTCTTTCTTGTACATCCTAATGTATATGGGAAGTTTGTCTTGCTGTCATTTGACAACATAGTTAAGCTGAGCTTACCACAGGCCATACGCGTGTGCCAGTATTTAACTGTTTATATGTATATAGATGGTGCCTGGATACTGATTACGTTGCTGTATGTTACTGTTGCCATGGTAACCGGGCTGATGGACAGGAGCGCTAAATTGAGATGCTAACTGCAGGCATCATGGGCATGTAACATTATATCAGTAATACCGTACCTCACTGATGCGTCTAATCATCTGTCTTGAGTCAGATGAGCGCTGACGGACAAATTCTCCACAGTTCATTTTTGCCCCAGCATGTAATTTTTATAACAACCTCAAAGGTATCGTGCCCTGAGAAGATGTTTAAAATTGATCCGTAAGCAGCGCTGGCTCTCGATGTGCCTGGCGTTTGTTGTAAGAGTTGTTCTGAGCAATAATTGCTAGCGCACAGCTAGGACAGGAAATTATCTTTTCTGTAGTCAAAGGACAAAAGCTCTTAGAACCGCATGAAAAACTATTTAGATGCAAGAAACACAGAAGTAATGAAACATCCACTAAAAGAAAACAAGGGACTTTCCACAGTGCAAAAAAAACTGAAACGTCGCTTGGAAGGTTAAAAGCAGCACAAAAATGCTTTATTTTGTATAATGGATATTCCAGAGGGTGACTGTTGACTGTTTGGTAAATTGTGAGGAGAATTTTTCTAACCTGTGTTTTGTTTGCTAAATCATTTTGCTGACTCTACATGATTTATCTAAATTTAGCAAGTTTACTTCTTGACAAATTTACATTTGAATGAATTTATCACACACCTTTATCCAAAGCAAATTCTGGTGTGTTTACACTATGTTCCTTAGAACTCGAACCCTTGACCTTTGAGCCGCTAATGCTACGCTCTACCAATTAAGCTACAGAGGAACAAATCCCACTTGCTAATATTGTGAGATCCTGACACATGTTTAATTTATTCACAAAAGAAGGAACAGGATGTTGACTGTTGTTTTCCACAGGAAATGAGTAAATTGTGTGTCAAAATGGTTGTTGATTCTGAAAGCAGCGCCGGCTGGAAATACAGCCCCATTCACAAGAGTAAATAAGTTGGAAAAGCTGCTGAAATGGGTGGTCTCAGCAGGTCCCCTCATTGAGAGTGGTAGAATCTGATTGCTCCCAGCACTGAAACCTCTTCATCTGTATCCAAGGAGACACATTCACTTCCTATTACAAAAGCTATAACTGGGAATCTGTGCTTGAGAAACACAAGATTCACACAGCCGGGTGAAAAAGAGCAGCGCATTTAGATTCAAAACATAATAAACCACGTCTACACCACCCCGGGCTTCTAGAATCCCTCCCAGGGGTCACAAGGATACACAAGGTTATTTATCTAAGTCTTTTGAGTGCCTTTAGCACCTGTTATGTTGGATATATTGCCCAAACTGATTGACGTTTTCCTTTCTTTTTAAAGGGAACACAGGAGGAGTGCTAGCCAAAGAGAAAACAAACACAGATCACAACAAAGAACAGCCTTATATCAGCGCTATAAAACACCACAGCAGGTATATGAGGTAAAAAGCCCATCTCATTAAAAGCTGCCAGATCTCCGGCAATTCCGGAATTGTCCATTAAAATGATTAAAGGGAACTGGGAGACTGCAGGCAGCAGGGGTCTGCCAGGGGAGCAAAACAGCCGCGTTCGGATGTGCGGCAAACACCTCTGTGAACCGCCCCACTGTTATGAATGGGAAAAATATTCCGGATTATTCCAGACTGCTCGGAATTCTGGGCTGTCCGTCTGCATGAATGGTGATATTTACCTGTTTGTGAGATATTGACCAACAAGGGTAACTGAATTATGCATGTACTGTACATGTAGGATTGTGCATGGAGATAACTAACCAACACTACAAACTTGATTTTTTTGTATGATAAACATTTATATGTGCAGATAGAAATAGAACCATTAACATATTTACTTCGCCATATAATTGCTATTACATAATATGAAGACAATTGCAACTATGTTTTGGACCAATTGTAACACTGAATTTATTTTGCAAATGCTTGTATATGTAGTGAAAAAAAACCTAGACTATATAAATGAAAATGTGATTTAATCCTTTTTACTTAGACATTTTTAGCCCCAGCTTCCTGACTCAAACAGCGACCCTGTAAATAAGAGACACACTGTTGCCCTCTAACAAACAGGAAGTCAACAATATGCTTTCTGTCACCTACAGATGCACACCCCACTCACCCCGGGTGACCCTGAAATGGAAAACAACGCTGAAGCGCCACAGAACTGGTTACCCACTTTTGATTCGTTCACCTTGAACGAGGCGCATTATGTTTCTAGTGCGAAACACGTGCGTGTGCTATTGCCTGTGACCTCCATAATGGATCCCAAAGTGTCTCTTCACCCCACTGTGTCAGAAGAATGAGATGCATGCAGAAGACCACAGTGAAAATACCTCAGAGGAGCTTTTATGTTAACAGGTAATTATGGGTTATTAATTATTAGTGGGGATTGCTTAAGGCTAGCATCAGTATCTTTATTGCTCATTCATCGCCTCAGAGAACACATAGCATTAGCATTAACCTTAAGAATTAACCCTATGTAGCTTCTCCACACACAGAGGGTTGTGTTACAAATATAAGGTGTGACACCTGACATTGATTTTATGTTTGCTACACAATTGGCGATTATACAAAACACCACAAATGCACAGCATCATAGAATTATACATTTTTACACAGGAAGGACAACTTATTTTTTATTAGCTGTTTATGTTTTTAAATGTATTATTAATGTTTGTTCTCTGAAACTGATCATAAGATTCATTTTATTTAAACCAGGATTGAAAACTAATATTAAATCTGCATTTGTTGTGAAGGCTCTAGATTTTTCTCTGCGATGGACAGAAATCAGTTTCCAGTCTGTGGAGCGTGACAGAAGGCCACAGGTATTTCCAGGAAATGTGATTTTGTTTTTATACTTGACTACGACAGAGATCTCATTGAATTAGGATTCGACTACATATGCGGCCGGGACCCAGTCGGTGCCAACAAACAAATTAATTACATTAAAATGATCAACTGAGCCGGGCCAAACAAAGCGTTTGATGCAGTATGAAATTACATTCTCAGGACCCCATAAATCTACAGTTCAAAAACTCTCGCACAATCCTCTGGCATATTAATACGGAGTAAACAATGTCAATCAAGGACAAATGATATCAATTTATCCGAGGAAGAGGAGAAGATTAAATGTTTGCGTTCTGATTAAGGTTGTAGTTGATGACAGTTTTAGTCTTTCATTAGTCAGAAACCATTTCATTGTTAGCACTAGCCACTGTGATGCTAGGGCGTTGTGGGCGGTTGACAGGGCGGGGCTATGCGGCGGCTAAAGTATGGAATGATTTCTAGGGTGATTGTGTTTGGTTGTTAGGGTAAAATTGGCTCACAGGTTTTTTTAATGCAAGAAATTTGTGCGCTAGGCAAAATTGTGATACAATACAGAATAACATGCAACATCCTGATTAACTTCCTGTTTTTTTCTTCCTGATTAACTTCCTGATTCCAGGCAAGAGTGATTCCAACAGGAAGTGATTCCATTACTCTTTATGACAACGCAGCAAACGCAGGCTTGAAAGTTATTCCTATATTCAGTTGTGATTCAACAGCTGAGCACAACAGACTGTAGCTTCTGCTAGCAACACCGTGACACTGATGAAAATCCTTTTCAAATAACTGAACAGCCCAGAGCGTTCTCCTGTTTCACGGCAAATGTGATTTGGATAAAGACAGACCGTTAAAATAAGAAATATGATGTATTATATAGATAACGCTCTCGGATCTGCGGGTGAATATATTGATATATACTCTTCTTATGGTTGCCAGAGCAGATTTCGGCGGTGGAGATTTGTCAGCGATGGCAGAGCGTTCATTTCTGCTGCCTTCCAAAAACCGCACTGGTGTTGAATCTCTTTGAACTGACAAATCGGCCTTGAAACCTTTTTTCCTACAGTGGACAAAAAAAACATGGCTGTGATATTTACAACAACACCATGTAATGTAATGTAATTTTTTGTTATTGTTTATTTTATTTATTATTTATTTTGTTTTCTATTAACTTTAAGGTAGTTAGACTATTTATTTACATTTTTTAGATTATTTTTCTATTATTTATTGTGTATATATATATATATATATATGGCAGATAAATATTGTGGACTTTGTGTTTGCTTTAAAAGTGTAATAGTAGTTTTTTCACTCTTGTTTTGTTTTTTATATAAATATATCTGTTCAAATTTATAGCTTATTTCACATCCTCCTTGTTTATCTGCTTTATAAATACTGCCCAGATAATAACAAAGTTAGTTTTTGTTAGTAGCTTTGGTTTAACTTAACTTTTCAAAAGTGTAGCTTGACTGTCGCTTAATTGCTTTGAAACTGGAATATAATTTCAAGTGCGCTAAAGTAGAAAACTGCTGCAACTGGGTTGTGATCTCGAACAATTACCCTAACACACATCTACACACTTTTCCAAGTTCAATCACACCGCGCCAACAATCTGCTCCCTCGGGCGTTCGCTTGTCCCCTTAACAGACTACTAATGTTAGTTCATATCCCAGGATACCCATTGAAACATAGAACGCTTAAAGGGGTCGTCGACTCTGTAGCTCCATTTCATTATCAAAGGAATGTGTCGTGTGCAGACCAGTACGGGCAGCGGTGCACCCAATTAACGAATTTTATCACCAGAACAAACGATTTGTTTCCTTGAGATTCAGTACCGCCACCCCAAGCAACACAATGATGAACTAAACTTCATGATTTTCTGCTTAAATGGCCGTGGCAGTTGTTACCAGAACTAAACCGCAAGAAAATGCTAAACTTCTGATTTGAGAAAAGGCCAAAAATGTAACAAATGGAACCAGGACAATATCTCTTCCTGCAGTCGCCCGCTGCCCTGGGTTCCACTAATCCAAGCAGAAATGGGCACAAATGCTCTTAAATTGACATTCTGCGTGTGCCGGTAAAGCCCTTGAGAAAGGCACAGGATTTTTGAAGGCCTCTTCAAGGCTTTCATTGCCCCTTATTGGTGGATATCCTGAGGTGGCCTGCACTGAAATCAAAATGATAGACGCAGCACCTGTGGGTTTTTCCCAACGTGGGCTGGAAACCTCAGAGAGATTATTTTTTACTCTTATATTACCTGTCAGCTTAATTTTTTTCTTTTATCCAATTTTCCTGCCCCAGTTTTCAACTTCCACAGGAGTAAATATCAGTATATAGGAAAAAATGGGTAAAAATTCTCAGAAAATCCAGCAATTGATTTTTATTCGTATTCTAAATGTCCTTAATGGTATCTTTTTGGTCAGACATGCATTTGTAAAACTGGCCTCCAAAAGGATAACGGGTAATGATGATCTGATTCCAAATGGCCGTTATTAAAGTTGCCATTCACCGTACCAGACGAGCTAGTAAATAGGGATCGTGTTGCATTTGGGAATTACTGCACCCCTACTGTTTCAGGTCATTCCTGCAATATCAGGCCACTTTACCACCCTAGGGAGGGCTGTTGAAAATATAGAAATAAGAGAACGTCTGATATGTAAGATTATGAGCTCTAAGTAATCCTCTTTCCCTCTCCGCCTCTCTCGCCAATTCCAAAAGTCTCAGTTTCGAGATATCAGGTATTCATTGGAGAGGTCACGGATGACATCATAACTCTGGTCTTCAGACACGATGGAGATCTGATTTGTCCTCATGAAACTTTCAGAGCCTCATCTGTGTCTCCAACTAGAAAATCACAGTCGAAAAATTTGACCGTGTGGAAAACCAAGCGTTAGGAAAGGTGAATTATTCTAATTATTTGTATCCATGCTCTTGGATAAAAACAGTGAAAAACAGGAAAGGTGAAGGCAAACGAGAGCAATGTTGAGTACTTATTTCCATCCATAATTGATGCCTTATCTGTGTTTCCCTCCCAAATGCACAACCGTTTGATAAGACTGACAGTTTAGATGTGCCCACAGCCACACACCAGCCGCTTGGTCCGGCCTAAGATCACATTTTCAGCACCGTTCTTCGATTACCACGCTACCATGACGCAATGCTACAGAACAGGTGCAGATCTGAATCACATTTGTATGGACATCTTCAGACTGAGGAATCTGAATTAGACAAGGTCTGTCGCCTCAATTCACTTTGATGAGCGAGAAGCGCGTCTTATAAAAGACAAGAACTTGTTTCACGAAACATTGGTTTCAGAAAAATTGAAGCGATAATGAGAAGCGCTCAGCAGCAAAAGTTTACAGGCCCGAATATCTGCCTGCTTTGAATTAGGAGAAGAACAAACAGCACGGCAGGTATCTGTGAGTTCACGTATCTAGTTAATTGCTGCCTGTGATCATTTGAAGTTACTCAGAAGTTACTGTCTGTCTTACTATCACAAGTATAACTGCCCTCAGTTGTTTAAAATCAACTGAATGCTGATGCTAAAAAGCAGTTAGGACACAACCTGATAAAAAAGTAACATTATAATGATAATTAAAGCAGAGTTTACTAAATAAAACCAATACTTTTGCTAACACATGTTGTTATATTACTAAACTTTGGCATAATGTTCTTAAGTTAACATGAATACATACTCAAATCATGTGGTCTACTGAACAGAGATGTTTTTCTAAGAGATTTGATTTATGATTTAGGACTGACGGATGATGAAAACAGTGAAAAATTATTCCCTACACTTACATTGAAGGAGGAATCGACGGTATGTCTGGGAACCGGAATGACAGGATTATTGGAGGTGAGCTTATTGGATCACTTAAACTCCTAGCAACTGCCTAGCAACGCAGTAACACATAGCAATGCCCTGGCAACCCCTCATCACTTACTGACTTACTGTTTTCTTTAGATAAATATATAAATCTAATATTAATACTAAATTTAAATTGATTAATTTAAATGTATGCTTTTATCCAAAGCTACTTACAAATGAATAGTTGCATTAATGTTACTTTAAAGCTTTTGTACAATGGTGTACCGATGGCTAACTTTGCCTTTTAAATGTTTGTTTTGAATGGTTTGAGGTTATTCTTCTTACCAGAATAGTTACCCAGGCCTGTCATTATGTAATCCAACACAAAATGTTACAGAATGTCAAAGCCAACGGCTGTTAACTCAGCCAGTGAGATTTAAAACGGGCAAATGTTTGGATTCAGTGTTTGTGCTGACAGGAATATTACAGAGAGAAACAATTACAACAAAAACCGGAGGTCGGTTAAAAGGTCAAACAGAGCGAGACAGCTATACACTCCTCTAAGATCTGTGCCCACCGGGGGAGAAAACAGACCCCTAGATATGAGAGGAATACTTCAGATTAAAAAACTAGCTTTTAATATATCATGAAGGTACATTTCCCTTAGTGTTGTTTAAGGCTTATATTAACTGTTAGCTATAACCAGCACAAAGCTAATTTCCATCACACGTCTTTTATTTTAAATGACAGCTGAACAATGTTGTAGGTGGGGGACTCATAACTTCAGACAGAAATTCAGGCAGTTTTTCTAAAGAAACCTCAGAGTCCGGCGTGTTCTCAGACCCTCTCTCTCGAGATGCCCTCACTTTGATATCCAGAGACACGCTGAGAGCATGATGGAGATTTTTGTACCTTTGTTCTCACTCGAGAACACAGTGTGGGTGGCGTTCCTGTCCGCATTAAAGATTTTTATATAACCCCAGTGTCGGCTCCTTTATTCCAAATAAATCATATTAATAAGCACGTATACCTCAATAAAACCTTATATTTCTATACTGGTCATGTCAGTCATATGTAGCATTAGCAAATTAGCATATTAGCTGGAAGCAAGCTTTTATGCTAATTAATGTTGGACAGTTAATATTCTAACAAAGGTATATAAAAGGTTATAATAATGATGTTCAGTTGACTTCTCTTTGCTGCATATATATATATATATATATAGACTGTATATAACCATATATATATATACTGTATATATATATATATATATATTCTTGTTTCCTTTGGCTCATATGTTAAAAGATATTTCCACTATAATTACAATGTGAAAGGTTTGTAGAATTAACATGCTGGATCTTTTATTGTACATTTTTATTGATTACTGTACAGATTAAATCATTTAGCGCTCTAGCAGGAGTATAGACATATAAGTGCACTTCACAGTAGCACCTGTGACTAATACCTCAATGAACCATCAAGCACGACAGAACTTAACCTCAAGTGTTAGGAGAGAACGAGGGATGGAAAGAAGGAAGGAAAGATTGAAAGGAAAAACAGAGAGTATCAGAAATTCATTCTTGCCACCCACATTCTCTTCATCTCTGCCTGAGACCCAGTAGCTAAAATTCATTCCACGTCCCTGCCTGAAATCTTTTGTAAAAATCTCATGAAACATTTCTGTCAGGCGTGTGTGTGGCGGAGGGGTTGAGGATTTGTTGAAGAACGTAAGACGATCGTTTCTTCTCTTTGATCTGAGTGGCCAGCTGGCTGTTTGAACAAAAGACTTCCTGAGGTGACTGGTCTGCCCAGTTTAAACTGAAGTTGGATTTTTTGGAGTCTTTCAGTTTTTGTTGGTGTTGTAAACTGTAAATAGGCTCTGAATTATTTCTGTGAGGTAAACGGTGAATCATTTCACAATGTAAAAGACAAACAATTAACAGGTTGGCGCTAGTTATTAAGGTTTTTTAATACACTGTAATGTGTTTTTTAATAAACTGTAATACGTAATTCTAATTTCATATTGTCCTATATTTGATATAGTTTCTCATTATTTGCATATTATATCTCAAAACAGAGATATTACATTTTGCTGTTCGTTTTCGAGTCTGGCATTTGATATTATATATTGAGATAAAAAAAATAAGTTGAAGTTTGCAAACTAAGGGCCTCACCAGGCCATAATCCATCCCTGCTGCCATCTAAACATCTTTTCTCCACTATTTCCTTAAGATTTTTAGGAGATTAAAGCTTTTTTAATTGATTTTTTTGTATTGCATAACAAGTTAAACGTAAAATAAATAGAGTTAGAATAAATGACTACTAATTATACAAATATTGCTGTGCAAGTTCACCCAGCACATGAAATGGACTTAAGGGCAATATGGAGTTAAATTAACAGTAGGAAAGTTGGTGAGCAGACACTCTTGGGAGAGTTTTGTGGAGGTCCTTTTGAAGGTCTTAATTAAAGATCTGTGTACTCTGTGGTGAGCTGTACAGTTCAGAATATCTACTTCACACAGGCACAGATTAAGAAAACCATATATACACTGAATATCAGCTGCTGAGAAATGTTCTCAGTTTGTAGTTTTGTTTCTTGTAGAAATCGTGCAGTATTAGAAACAGCAGTTTTGCTGGAGACCAGCCAACGGCCCACCCACACCTGTTTACTCTTGTTCAAACATGCAAACAGAATTAGAGTAATATGAATTCACCAATCCTTGATTTTATTAGTGTAAATGTCACTATCGTTTGATATGGATTAACAATATACAGCATTGGTCCCAATAAAGGAGGCAAAATTTGTGTTTGTTCTAGGTAAATAAAACTGGTAAATTAATAAATGAACAATCATTTTCATAGATTTACTTGCTGCTGTGCAAAACACAATAACTCATCATGTTGTTTCTACACACAGGAGCCCGGAAACTTTTAAACACTCAGAGTAGTTGCGGTAGCTTAACTGGTAGAGCGTTGGGTTAGCAGCACAAAGGTTGTGGGTTTGATCCCAGGGAACACAAGTGCAAATAAAAATGTGTACCTACAATTTACTGTAAGTTGCTTTGGATAAAAACTTCTGCCAAATGATTAAATGCAAATGATTAGAGGTTTGTTTCAAAAATGTGCCTGGAAAAGGCAAAAAGTGACTCTTTTTGTAATAGTAATAATAAATAATCACTACCACAGGCAATCTTTCAAGCCAATTAGCTTTGTGTATCGTTTTAATGTGTCATCACGCCTGCTTGTGGTTAATGCAGCGACTTTCAAATTAAGCCAAAATTTCAATGATGTACAAACAATTACTGTACAATTTGCATGTCGTTTTTAAAATATCAGGAACACATTATCTTTATGCAGGAATATGATTATCATATAAAGATTTAATAACATCTGCTAGGAAACTCCCATTTCTTTTTGTGTGTGTGTGTGTGTCTGTGTGTGTGTTTGTGTATCTGTGTGTGTGTGTGTAGATATATATTGTTTATGAATGCGTCTATTTTTGTGTATTTGTGTGCATTTATGTTTGTGTATTTGCAATTTTTTAACATATTTTTTTATTTTTCAAGTTTCAAAAGTACATTGTAAATATCCTTTTCATTGTCATTTGTACACAATGTGCCATAGTGAAAAGCGCTTTATAAATAAACATATATTTATAGTTTAAATATTTCATTGCTTTAATTATAACTGTATTGGTCTCTGTGGAAAATTCCCTCACAGCCCCTGAAACTTTAGAGCCGTGACCCCAAATGTCCTCCTGAGGTAAAATGCAGCCATGTTGACTTTAACGAGGGACATACGTTTAACAAGCCGGCGCCAGCGTTCCATTCGGTTGTCGATATGAGGGTCGTATTGAAGCCACCCAGACTGACCTCATGTGAGGTTTCCTTACCTCATCTACCTCATCTCGCTGGGTTCATTGTCCAGCCCTGCAATAAAGCTGAGCACACAGCTCTGGTTTCCTGAAAGTGCTTTAAAACCAACCAAGGAACTTGAAGTCATTCAAAGCTTCTCATCTAATAGGTTTGGGAAGCGCAGACGGTCTTGCTGTCTGATGAGGTCAGGTGTGAAGTCGACACGCTCCTGTGACACATCAAGAGACCTCCAGATCAAAAGCAGAGATCTGACGACGAGAGCATCTGCCCTCAGATCCTCAAGCCATCGGACTTCAGTTTTTGGTTGTTTCAGTCGAGCTGCTGGTTCGACAAAGCGAATATGGCTCACAGATGCTGTGGGTGGAGACCTACAAAGGACCTCAGAAATACTGTGGAGCACAACAGTGTGATATTTTGTCAAACTCAATTTTCTTTGATTTTACATTCTTTTTGTCGCTGTTTGAGGTGCGAGAGGATACAGCCTTGCGACGTGCGGACGTGCCGCGCGTTAACAAGTCCCGCTTAAGCGCTGATGCTGCGCTGCAGCCTCTTAAATGCAAAACCGAAAAAGTAAACATATTTCGGTTTTGGAGTTTATCAGTCAAGTGGCATTGTATGCACATTTTAATCGCATTTCAAATCTGCTATCGACCATGTTTTTCTGTTATATAATGTGGCTGAGCTTTGAGTTTTCTCTCTATCTATATTGCATCAGATTCCCCCTTCTGCCCTCCTGGGCTGTAAAGTGGAGTTTATATATTACCCATGATGCATCTCACTAGAAACCTGTTATTAGATTTATGCCATTTGAAATGGCCTCCGGGAATGTAAATTAATAGAGTGAAGGGTGGTTTGCGTCTTATATCATACTTTCTCAAGTCCTCCTTGACATTCAAAGATTGCCTGCAATGCTGGAATAACTTCCTGTTCTTGACTTAAAATGTATAGCAGATAAACAGAGAATTGTAGGTTGTTGTAGAGTTACCAAAAGAACAGACCTTTAAACAGTATTATCAATGTCAAAAGGACCATGTTTAAGTCAAACATAAAATGAGATTCTGAAAGTATATTTTGAATTATATAGAAAAACATGAATTATATAAAAAACATGAATTATATGAAAACCATGAATTTAAGGCAGTCTCTTTTTTTTGTGTCCAATGCAGAAAACTCTTACCCAGAATGCATTGCAACGAGCATCAGAAAAAGAACAAGTCCAAGATGAAGGAGGTGAGAGAATGTTTTTTTTTTATAATAAATGAACATGTTTTATTCAAAGCTAAATAGTCTTAATAAAACACTGTTATGCTGGGTTTGAAAACACGGGCATTGTGCCTTTAAATCTGTTTCCCAGAAAATGCGTGTCCTTATTATCACCTTTTCCATCAACATCCTTTAGCACGGCCCCCAAAACATCTTGCAGCGTTAAAAAGATTTAAATGCATATTTTCAAATACAGTAAACAAATACAAATACTGTAATAATTTGATGTCATAAACATGCACACTGTTGTCAGCAACGTCCCCTGTGTTGGAAACCAAACCAGCCAGATTTTTCCCTCCTCTCCAGCGCAGGTCTGACTGAACCATCGCTAACACGCAGTGAAAAGTGCCTTTGTTTTCCCGGTGATACCATGTGCCGCGGACCCCCAGGGGACCTGCCGGAGAGGGACTGCTGCTTTATAGTGGATGAGAAACACCAGCCTCCCTAAGCATATGCCGGGGGCCATAACCAGATGCATTATGGTGCCGTTGTATTATTTTCCTGATATAAAAGCTGGGGCGGCCCATATTGATCATGGCACTCAGACGAGCCCGGCTCTCCCCCGGGAAACTCCGATGTCTCCCTTTCTTGTAGCTTCTGATAAAGAGTAGACGCTCGTACTCGTGTAACACAAGGAACTCTGGGAAAAGTACAGCGGTAAGTGGCCGCAGTTCTCTTCACTGTTTAGGTGGTGGGTGCAGACCTGCTAGAGAGAAACAATAAATTGGAGAGCTGTCTGGAGATGAAACCAGAGAATGTGGGTGGCGGAGACCACTGTTTGATCAATACACTGTAATAATGTCACTGCATTTCTCATTAGGGAAACTAAGCAATCGCTTGAATTAGTCAAACATTGTTATGAGGCTCTAAATTAAAGATGTAACAAAGATTTACTTGTTATATCGGCCAATCAATAGAGCAGTAGGTCATGTCTCTTGTAAGCTTGAAATATACACCAGAAAAGACAAACATACGCAGAGAAACCGATGTTTGAAATTGTATTCCAATTTTAGTAGTTGGTTTCCACAGATAAGCGCAAGTGGTTTAAATACACTTGTAGTTGTAGTTGACGACTCATTTGTGTTTCATTCTCAGCCAATCAGAAAAAAGCCCGCAGCTCACAAGGTTTAGCATGCTGCTCATAGCACAAAAGAATAATACTTGATTTCTCAGCAAGCGGGCCGAAATCAATCCACAATCACACCGTAACTTAAGCGCCACAGTGGCCTTCATTCAATTAAAGTCCATTCTCCACGCTAGATTAATGCTAAGAAATGGCAAAGCACTAAAATGAGAAAATGTGTCAATAGTACTATCCTTTCACTGACATGGAAATTTGGTTTTTATTACAGCTCGACTGAATCAGGGCCACTGTGCAGCCCTGTAGCTTTTTAATGTACCCAGAGGAGGTTCCAGGCTACGGCTCCAAGAGGAACATCCAGCGTTTCTGACACCGGTGGGCCAGGCCACAGACGTGTGAACCTCACGATGGGCCGATCTCCGGCGGTACCTGGTACTCCCATGGATAAATGTGGCACATTTAAAGGTACATTAAACGAGTGGCGAAAATAGCTCACTTTCTGAAATGTTAATGGGACCTCAGGTTATGGGCTTTTAATAAATCATAAGGCAGCCGTGGTTTCAGCAAAAGACAGCGAGCACCAGGAATTGTCCGGGCCAGCTTGATATATAATTTAATTCTTGAAAAATAGCCTCTTTACTTACCGCAACAGCTGTCAGTTTACTGTTAATTGAATGCTTTGATGCTGGCATTTCGTAAATGAGAGGCCTGGGAGGGAGAAACAAAACACTTACTGACTTTTATTTAATCTAAGGCATCAGAAAAATGTGTCATGAACTTCCTGTTTTGACAGGAAGACCTGTAAATTAAAGCCCACAGGAAGTGCAGAGCCTGCGTTGACCTTGTATACAAACAGTTATGCAACAGGGGTTAATATTATTGCCCAGAAATTGTTCAGATTGTGTCTCTAAATGACAAGTGGTTGGAGAAACAGAGCAATGCGTTACATTTTTAACTAAAGATTACAATGACTTTTTCCATTGGAGTAACCATAGAGCAACCATACACTGTATAATGCGAGCACTGCGTCAGCAACGCAAAGGTTGTGGGTTCGGTTCTCAGAGGAACGCATGTACTGATTAATTGTATACTTTGTACGCTTTTTGGATAAACGTGTCTGCTTGGTGCATACGTAAATATGAAGTTATACATGTATATGTTGATATACAGCACAGATCCCTGTACTATACTACACATACCATAAACACAACCTATAATGGGTTACGGTAATAGATATAATAGCGTAATCTATTGTTGAGTGAGCGAGGGACTATAGCGGTAAATTAAACCATCATTGATGCAGAGCGCACGCCCCCGCCGTCGCGTTCACCGGCTCGTGTCTCTGTTGTGCAGTCTGCACCCGGGAGAAACTTCTCACCCGCTTTCTCAACCTTCAAAGGCTTGTCAGCTCACCGCGTCTGCATAATTCATTACCAGTCTGACTAGCTTGGTGTTTGTAATGTCTGATCTGTAAATTGCCAGGACGCGGGGCTGCTCTGACTCCCGTTATTGCGCTAGTTGTTTCGGCAGGTCTGCGTCCTGCACGCGGCCAGATGAATGAACAGAAGTCTTAGTGGGAATAAGAAGCAGTTTCTGCGAATGAGAAGTAAATTGAAAAACTGGCTTAATACCAACAACAAACGCCCAGGATACACCGCCTGCAAAATTAATATACTCAATTTGCAAACGTTTATAGTGTTGTTAGCCAGACCTTGTAAAGATGAGGTGGAATTTTTGCACACTAGTGGCACCAAAAAGTACTTTTTAGCTGTTTAATTATAATTCTTTAAAGTTTTAAAGACTGGAAAAAACAGCTGTTTCAACAAGTTTTGTGGCAAAACTATTTGTATAATAAGCAAAGGATGCCAACAGTTGTGCATAAAGGACACACTAATACTGTAACGGATTGTGGCGACACATTTGCTGTAAGCAGAAAATGTGGCCTAATTTTGAAATTAGGCTCTATACACTTTTAAAATTATACATTAGACATAAGATAATGCATTAAACTAGCATCAGTTTGCTAATCATTACTAGTCAGTAGTCAGTTTTAAACTAGTTTGATTTTAGGGTACAATCCTTCTTCACAAGATATTGGTTAATGTGTTTTGCATATCCTGCAACACAATGCATGAAAATCAGCGAATTATCTTTTGTACGCTGTGTTAATGTTTTCATATTCCTCAACCGCTGGGTGCATATTAAATATTCAGTGCACAAATTCATAAGAGTCCAGTGCTCTCAACTCTGCGGTTATATGTATAAACCTGCAGTCATTTACCATAAGTGCAGCTGCTACAGACAGTCAGTAAAAGGTAAAAGTTTTTTCCCACCACAGGCTAAATTGAAAGGCAAATGTGAGGAATGGGGTCATTAGGGTTTAGACTGGCAGGTTGACTTAATCTCATCTTCAATCGCCCGGTGAGAAGCACGAGAGACACACCATGTTCCTTCCTCGAGACGTTCTCACACGCTCTTAATTAAAGTTGGAGGGTTCCGTCGCCCGCATGTAAATTAGAGATCTATTAGGCTGCTGTCTTTCACGTTAGACCAGATCGGAATGATGACACGAGACCCTGAAAGACTTTTACAGCCATCAATCACGGCACAGAGTCTGAATCGGACTGCAGACAGAGGTGGAGACAGGAAGGGTGACCTCATTAATGAGGAACCAATCAAAACTTGACAGGCGCCATATCTTGAATGATTTATTGTGAGTAAAGCAATTTTTTTAGGTTTTTTTTCTTGCATGTTGTGTCCTACTAATGTAAGCTGTAATGAAGCATAGCTGTGGGAAACTGAGTAAGGGCTGATTCAGCGATAGTAATACATTTTGTCCTTGTTGTATTTTTGGATTCATTAATCAATTATCAATAATTCTAGCATTGAAGGCAATCAGTGACCATCAGCTTTATTAATCTCTGTGTGTATGAGCTACAGTATTCAACAATAGCTTGCAAACAACACTTATTCACAGATCATTTTATTTACTAACCCCATCAATAGCCCAAGAGTGGTTGTAAAACAGCAAATAGCTTCAAAACAAAATCACACAGATTAGTAAATAATGGCACAAATTGCAACTTTAGATAAACCATCCCTTTTATTTTGTGCAGACCAAATTTTATCCTTTTTTAGCAGACTTAAAGCAATAATAATGTCTAAATAACGTTTTCACACTTAAGCAAGACGTAAAATAAGATCTAATGTGTCAGTGTGTCTAAAGCGCGCCGCTGTTTGCAGTTAAAGAGGTCCATGTTTTACACTGCGCTGCCTGGAAAGGTCACAACTAAAGAGGTTATCGCTAGACTGCAGGTACTGAGGTTCTAACTGCCTCCTACCCCACCCACCCTGGAGACAGGCTGTCGTGGCAACAGAGTGATTTGGGTGCACATAATATATGGCTGTGATGGCAGCAGTACCTATATCATGTCCTACGGCTTGGTGTGCGAACAGGGAAAGTTATTTCACTCAAGGTCAGCTGGCAAACCAGCCAAAAGGGGTTTAAAGATTCTGAAAAGGTGCCTCGTCTTCTGAAATGACTTTGAGCTGTAATTCACGCATCACAGAGCTTCAAAAACTCCATTATTATATAACAACATTACAAAAATCAATATCATAATATCATAAAACTGTAGACATCCAGTTAGAACAGAAGAATTGTAACGCTGCGGCATTTTGCAACATTAGCAACGTAACCGAAACAACAAAGTCACAGACAACAGCGAGTGTATTTTTTCAGTTTATTTATAGAATAAGTCTACATAAATCATCATAGGATACATAGTTAGTTACAGCTGTTTTTAGTTTATAGATGGATAAGTAAACGGAACACGGGTGGTTTAACAATGAGATACAAACAGAGGAACCGTGAAGTTTTTTTTACACCTCGTTCCTTCGTCATTCCAACGAGGGTTCAGACACTATCATAGAAATAGTTGAGAAATCGTAGCGTCTGCTAAGACTTCTCAGATGGAAAATACATTACTGTGGATGCCAGAGGGTGTCACAAAGTTATTATTTTTAAACCGTACACAGAGCGATGGCAATGGAAACACAAAAATATCTGCACTTGTCACACACGTAAATATTGAGACGTTTGAAAAGATCCTCAACGTTGCCCAGCTGTTGTTCTTACGTTATTCAGGTGCCAGTAAATACAGACATGTAGCCTAAATGTCTCCCACAGTTTAATATTGCAACAGATTTTCTCACACACAGTTCACAGGAAGAGAAATATATTAGGAATCATTGGAAAGATGAATTTTACAATGACACATACAAATATTGCTAATGTTTAAATGACTCTTAAGCTTTAATGTATATACCTGTGGGACATCAACACTAAAGGCAATGACAGACAGACAGACAAGCTGCCCCGAAAACGCCTGTTTTAAAGCAAAACTAAACTTGTGGACATGGAGTCAGGGCTGTTTTGTAACAATACAGCCCGGCTGTAATATATTTCTCTTCCACCCTAATCTACCTGCACTCAGCTGGGTTACTAGAAACACAGTCCTATTACATTTGTGATTACCAATTCATCTCCTCTCCCTGGATTCCAGGTCCCTGACCTGGCTCTCCGCTAGAGCCCGGGCATCCTAACAATAAGACGGTACCATCGGCTCAGACATCTACTTTCTAGTGAATGTCTATCACCTGGAGGGCCAGGATGTTTGAGGGATGAAAGGATGGACAAAACAATACATGGAAGAGAGTCTGTCTGCACAAATCCTACTGCCTGCAGACTTTAGCTTTAACTTTAAACAAAACGTTAGCTTTTAATAGAGGTTTGAATTTCCAGTTCCTGCTGTTTTTTTCCTGCTTCTGATTGGATTTAGCACCTTGTGATTGGAGACTGAGAAACACCCATTTTATGTCTATATTGTGTTACCGTGGTTCAGTCAACATAAGCAACTTGTCATTCCGCTAATTGCTTCCTGATTGGTTGGTTGCATGACACGAACGGGATTTGTATGTACACTTCAAATGTCTAACACACTTCCTTATATGGCTTCAAATGTCAATAGACTATCTACTTATGGCTTTCATTACAAGGTTTATATTGTTATGAACAGGGATTTAATCGGAATGGCTTCAAAATATGCTTGAAATCTGAAGTTTAAGATGAGCGCTCACCCTTCACAAAGCTTTAATCATCAGCCTTTGTTTGGGAAATTAATTTAACCTGACCCAGCAAAGCTCCTTATGAATTTGTTGTCCTTATAAACCAAAACATTCAAGGCAATTATCTGAAATGACTGGCAATGATAAACAAGTTATTATGCCTCGTGAAACATGACGGACCGTACATCTGTTTCATTACCTTTCAACATTCTGATAGATTGTAAAGACAATATTGTAGCAAAGGTTAGAAATGACCATAAACTAATTAAGATTAGACACTTTCTGAGGGGATGGACAGATCTGATTTTAAAGTTTTTTAAATCACTTTACCATAAGGCCATTTGTCAAATAACAGATCTCAAACTCACATTATTAGCTAAGCCAGTTGCTGTGCGTAACTATGAGTTATTATACTGTAGCTCGGCACGTCAAGATACAATAAGTACTTCAATAAAAAAAACTAATATATATTTTAGTAACTAAATGTGACATCCATCATATAAAAATGCTTTTGAAGTTAAACCTATTTGCTTCAAATGAATAACACCCTAAACTATTTGGCCTGTTCAAACAACGCATTTTAAACTCACTAGCCCTAACACATAGCAACAGTCTCCAGCTGTTTCTAAGCAATAATTGCATCACAAGCTGAAATAATATCCAAATTTTCTTTTAGAAACATGACAAAAAAATCAAAGCGCAGGTAACAAAAATATTCTATAGCCCACTTATAAATGTATTAATTAGATATAGAATCAGATATAGTCAAATATTTATGAATGGAACATTCTAGTTATTCTAGTTATTCTAACTGTCTTTACAAACAAATCGGTTCATTGGCTCTTTCTAAAAGGACATACTGTACATAAAAACCTTACTGTATTAAATAAAACTGTAGGTGATTGTAAAGCCGCTGTAACTAATACTGTTTGTATAGCAATACAACTACTACAATCTATGGCCAAAATATTATTCCCAGCCTTCTTTTAATGCTTTCATTTCCCTCAGAAAACTGTGCCTGCTGTGCTAGTCTCTTCAGTCAGCCCCTTCTAATAACTAGCTGGTTGGAAATGATTACATTTGCATTGTGCACATTTAACTAGAGTGCAGAATAATGTATGCTAAGCATCACAACCGTATGGTAAATAAGCTAAGTGCATTATGAACGATTATCTGTCCATAATCGTTCCCAAGATTGTATTGAAACTGAAAGGTCGTCTGTCACCTTCTAACTGAGACTCAAAATGTTTTTATCTTCATAGGCTGCAGTGAGAGGCTAGTTTACAGCAGTCTGGTGTAACGCTGTGCTGTTGTGGGTAGCAGTATTAAGATGGGCGTAGCTGTGGTCTAAAATGTCACCCGAGCTTTGAGGCAACACTGTATAGGCGGCATGGAGTGAGTCATAACTATTGCTCTACTCTTCTATATCCTCCTTCTAAAGACGCTATTTTTAGTGTGGTTATTGTACGGGCAGGTTACTGCTAGCACCCGCTAAACCCTGCAGGGGTTTGCTACTGTTAACTGTGGCACTAATGAAGACATTTAAAGCCGTTTCTCTGCAGTTGGTCCTTCAGCAGAAGAGCCATGAGTATATCTCACTCTTATAGCCATTTGCTTTTAAAAACCTTCAGATCATTGGTAGGTTTTGTGAGAATTTCAGCTAAGAATCACACAGCCTTTACAATAGCAGCCCTGCTGAAGAAACCAGCCCATTTAAGTCAGTTTAAACCAGCCTGTGGCCGCTTGCTGGTCTTAACTGGTCAGCAAGATAATTAGACTGGTTTGTGTCAATGGTTTCAGAAGGGTTTGGGGAACGATCACAATGGAACACTAATTAGGCAACTAGCAGAACACCAGTCTGGATACTGCATAACTGGACAGGATGGGAAACCAACTGGGTGAGCAGCTACAAACTAACTAGACTGGGAGACTAGAATGGCCAGATAATGACCAGCAAACCACCTACAGCTGATTTTGGCCTTTACCCACAAACTGCACCAAACTTAGAAGCTTGGAAAAGCTCCTACTTGAAAGGGAAAATGACTTATTGGCTGAACATTGAGTTGGCAGGTGGAAGGTTATTTCACAAACCTAGCCAACATGAGGGCTGATGACTAACCACCCCAACCTTTAGATATTGAGTTAAAACCAACAGGGTTCTGGTCATTATCTGGCACTAGTGAAAAGAAACAATTACAGGTGAGAATAACAAGGAACCGCCTTGTACTAATCAACCCAGTACTGCGACTTTCTCACTCAGCCTGACCAGAGAAGAGGTTTAATAACATGTTTAATAGGTTGTGCAGGAGCTCACAGGAACTCTCTGACTGACATGTATTCTTCAGTGAACAATGGGCCTTAGTCTCTCCTAAGAAAAAAAAACTCTTCAGTGGAAATTATTGTGGACAGATAGTTACCTCAGCCTTCCTCACATGTCCACACAGACTCTTTGGTATATCTTTCACCTGCTTGTGGACGCGTGAGCTTGAAGTGGAGAAGCCTGACTCGGTCACCATTTGTTCAGCATTTTCATAACATAAACATCTTTACTCTCTCATGAGCACACACACACACTTTTACCCGCTACCTCAATGGAGATGTAGACCTACTGTATATTGTTTTTATACCCTAGCTATACATTATGCTAACCCTAACAGAAAACCTGCATTTTTACTATTAAAAATATATTTATATAAGTCCTTGGATGCCCCAAAAGGATGTTTTGTCAGGTTTAGCTTAATTCTGGGTACAAATCTGTTCCTGAAACATGCTAAAGTAGGCACACACACACACACACACACACAGTTATTTTCAGGAACTCTCTCAGCATCACACAGCACATACACACATTCTCGTTCACACACAGATAGTAGCCAAGGTAAATCTGGAGTAAAGGATTCGAGACACTTCTTGCATGCCAATGAGAGCCCTCAGCACGCTCACAGCACAGGGTTAATCTAGATGTCAGAGTCTGCTGACGGTGCAGAAGATTGCTGTGGGGTGACGTCCCCATCTGAGGTCTTAATCCTGCAGTCAATTCTAGCCTCCCTTTAAAGAAAACCGGAGTTGCAATTGGCCAGGATTTCTGAGTTTAACACACTGGCATCCTTGGAAGCAGGATTGGCTTTTCCCACAGCTCGGTCTGAACTATGGATCTCTGAAGCGCAGGACTCACATGCTTGTTCACGTGCCTGAAACGCACAGCTGGAGTCAAACTCAAACGCAGTGCGTCTCAGGGATTTAGTTTGGAATTTCTAGTCGTAGCGCTGCTTCAAATGTATACAAATGTCACCCATTGTTATTCAAATGACAAAACGTGCCACGAATCGTCCGCGACTTCCTGCCACTTTTTTCCAGAGTACATTAGGAGTACTTAAGTTGCAATGCACTGGAGGTAGATAAGGACTTGTTCTGCTAGTCTCGTTTGTAATTTAGGAGTGGGGTTTCGAATCAGATAAGGATCTTTAATTAAATGTTTTGAAGGCAACGAGAAAGAGTTTTATCCCACAGGCAGAGCAGGGCGGCGTGTTTTGTGTACGCCACGGCGACAGCTGAAGATCTGCATCCACAACCGTTTGGGATAAGAGATTCAATCAGCGAGATATTCAGCATCACTGCGTCTCAGGGAGATTAATGCTCCAGGTGGCCGAATCAAGAGTCGGGGTGCTAAATGAGATCTTAAAGCTGCCTGGCTAATTTGATGGGGTTGTTACTGGTTTCTAAAGGCGCCGTGCCCGCATTGGTTTGCCTCACTGTGCTTGCAGTGAAATACATCAAAGGCTGTTATTTGGATGAAAAAGTTAACACGTGGCGTATTGGTCGTAAATTTGGGTATTTACGCATGTGATTTAGCATTTTCGTCAGCGATTGGCCAATTAGACATTTTCTTCCTAGTTTTGCCTCGGTGAGGCGGTCTTGCATGCGCTAAACGCTTTGGTAAATCAGCCTCGCAGACTGTAGGATAAATGGATGAAGAGAGGGCTGATCTCAGATCAGCAGCGAAGCGTGACAGTGGCGAGGTTTTGCGGCCCTTCTGCAGGGTTATGAAGTGCTGAAAGAGAGCTCATTCCAGCCATAATGTTCCAGTTTCCTGCCTCGCTTCTTCGTCTCATGATTAAGGTCTTAAACCTCTCATCAATCGCCCTGCGCCTGTTCGCTGCCACAGAGGGAGAGAGAGATTCTGCCTCTCTCGTGGCTCTAAATGCTTAACTCAACTTTGTTAGCCTGCCAACAGACAGCGCTGTGGCTCTTTTATTCACTCTGTTAGTGTGTGACCTTCACTGATTCATCTTTCCCACCCCCCTCTTTCTCACACACACACAATCACACACACACTCACACACACCTCTTCACCGCCTCAGGGGATTACCACAAGACCGGCCATCATATTTAAGGGATATCTAAAAGCCCAGGCCAAAAACTCATTTCATTGGTAATTTCCACCCATTTCTGCAAGGTGAAGTCATTAGAGTCCCAGCAACCCCTGGAGCTCTCGTACCGTCAACCCGCTGTCACACTGCCTCTCTGATCCTTCTCTCCAAACCAGCTGCGGCCACGTTCCTTCATTTACACAATTTGCTAATTCATTTCGCCTCACTTCTCAGACAGCTTTGGGTGATAAGGATACAGGCTCTCCCGCACCCCCCGCGGCTAGTGACGCCCGAGCCCTTCTCACCACGTTTGTATAATCCACCTATCACAGGTCATTGAACAGCAATCGGTCTCACCCAGTAAAACGCAGAGAAAACGTTCGACTCTTTCGACCCCGTTAGTCACAGTTATGTAGTCAATGACTCAAATAATCCTCAGTAACCACCAGCTGAAGCGATTCACAACTGCAAGTCACAACCTCTAGACCTCTTCTGAAGCGAGTAGATGTTTTGATTTGTTACAGATACAGGCTACATGCACACGGGGGAAGTGATATACACAGATTACAGATATAAAGATTATAAATTTGGTATTTAAGAAGGAAATTGCCATCCTGTTATGAAATGAATGTTTTAATGCATTATTATTATTATTATTAAATGAATAGAATATTGCTAAAAACGTTCTACAATGAAGATGGAGCATGCTAGCGCTAATAATGTTTTAATGAGTTTGAACATTATTTGATTAAACCAGTATTTTCATAAAGGCAGATACGACGTGTGCAGGAGGTTCTGAATATGTCACTTAAGATTCGCCACAAAGAAATAAAATGACATATATTGGGCATAAACAAATAATGGCAGCCTATCGCTTTACAATTGTATATGTTAAACATCATTTTCATGTTCAGAAATCGGGCACACAGTCTGGATGGCGAGTCTCTCAGCACGAAAGCTGGGATCTGTCATCTTTGCCAAAAGTGACATTTTGTCTGTTTCCTTCCAATTAGGACCTAATTTAGCATAAACGCTCAACTGTGCGCCGCGATCGACGTGTAAAATCTGGTATGCCACATCAATGACAGTTCTGCAGAAATTACAACCAGCAATAAGATCGTGCCTCAGTTAAAAGTCAAGCTCTGATTGGAGGGATTGTTCCGAATGGTGGTGCAGGGAAAGTGAGTTCTGGTTACATTATTAACATCAAAATTTGGAAAGCTGTATGAATCTGTGTTGCTTTTATGCATAAAAAGCTCAGTGCACTCAACTTGAGCAAAACTGTAAAGTCAGTAAATAGCTGCAGCAGGGCCCAGCAGCCGACAAGGAAATCAAAATGAGAAGCATCTTATCACACGTAAACACATCGCTGTCGGTGTTATGGAAAGACTTTTGCAATTTCCCCCTTGTCATAGATGTGGAGAGAATTATCTGGCCACTGTGGGAAGCAGAAAAAAAACACAACACAAGATCAACAAATGTTCAAGTCACTTCTGTCGCACCAGGAACTTTTCCTGATCTGAAGGATGAGATTATGGGTGAGCAAAAATGTGTTCTGTCGACTCGTGACAGACAGGTTGTGACACAACAGCAATTTAAGTTGCAGAACCTGATAGGGGCCCGAGAACAGCAGGAAAGTTTTCAACATTTCACATTTTTGATTACGGTTGCAATAGCTAAGTTGCAGAAACCATAAAGCTAGATCTGCGATTGGCCAGGTAACACTTTCTCACGTCTTCATCTAATGTGATTCAGGGTTAATTAAGGTCGGCTTTATAAAATTTTGCTAAATATCGATATCGTGAAAAATCGCTTGTGAGGTGCACAGCTGCTGTCAAAGCTAAACCCAAGTTTGCTTGGCTGACTGCACGTGCGGTGGTTATAGATTTACCAGCTGAGAAACACAGAGCCACGGATCACCTTGAATGAAAAGCATGAACCAGCAAAAGCATACCAGAGACGGAACGAGCTCGAACACTTCAATAAAATCCTGCCGTTTGTCATTCCAGAATACAGAATGTTCTAAATAAGCCCTTTAGTCTCAGACAAGCACCATCTCTCATATACAATAACATTATCACATCACGTGTGTTCACAAAGTCTCTAGCTTTTAAACACTGAGGGGGAAAGAAAACAACCTGGCAGAATTTGCTGAATTTGTTACAGACTCGTTCCAAAAACTCTGCTAATGAATATTTCTGTGGATACGATTATAGTAAAGAAACACCGGGATAGGACTAGGATAGGACAGCGGTTTCCTGTGATGTCATTTCCTGTATGAATTCACAATGTCACAATGTAATGGTTAGTTTGAGTTTACACATGCTAGCTCTCCAAAATATCCCTAATGCACACTTATCTGAACAGGACATTATAATACTGGCTTTAAAACGAGCATAATTGTCAATTCACGAAAGAGATGAAGATTAATGAATGGAATGAGAGTATTTTCCTGGGAATTTCTTTGCTTGGGAAATAAGTTTTATATTTTCTATATTTCCCTCCACTTCAGAAGCCAATGGACTCTGGAATACAAGGAGCGAGACACAGATATTTACCGTTAGTGTGTGTTCTGTTGTGACATTTCAACCTTTTCTGACCATTCTCAAGTCTTCTTGATCACTGTCTGTCATATATTTAACAACAACCAAAAATAATAATAAATGAAAGTTCGTTTAGATTAAAATATGGACATACATTCTATGGACATGTGGAAAAATAAAAAAACATTAAAATATTATCAAAATATTTATAGAATTTACTCACCGTAACAGCACACCAAGGAACTAAAGTCATCTAATCAGGAAATGAAATAATTTAACATACTGTTGCTTGTGACACAGAAATTTACATTATATACATTCTTTTTTTAAATACACTCCTTTGTATTGATTGGTGGTTCCTTTTGCTCCTTTGAGTAAATCCATTCGCTAAAAAGCTCCTCATGTTTAAAAGCCCTGTTGGGTACTTCCTGTTGAGTCAAAGATCCGGCCAATCAGAGCACAGTAAGGCTTTTTGACAAAAAAAGTCCTTGCCAATCACCTGACATGGCAACGGCGAGCAGCCATATCCAAAAGATGAAATACTCTCAGCGAGAAACATGGCGGACGGCCATTTTCTTTCACTCGGAGAAAGAAAAATAAATAAAAATATATATTTCAATAAGATGAAAAACAAGTAACGACGGGGAGTTTTGTCAAGCAGTCAGGAAACAAAAACAAACAAAAAACTTTTTTTTCCATTTTCCATTTTTTAGGGGTAATTTTCCATCGTTCTTTAAAGTTTAAAAGTAGGCCCTTCTTACCAAAACGAAAGGAAAAAACGAAAGTAATAGCGAAAGATTCATCCTCTTGCTGTAGAACTGTACATTTATATGCAGGTAAACAAAATGTAAAAGTGCTTTTTAAAGACGGTTATCCAGTGTATCGAAAGTAGTAGCAGGCACTTAAGTCCATCCACATGTAGTTGGTGTCTGACAGTGAAGCATAAGGTACGTTGTTTTGGGATATTCCCAGGTTATTCCTCTTTTGGATAGACGCAGACAGACAAACATATTCCCCAGAAAGCCTAGCCCAGGATATCCAGGTAGACGGGTGTAGCTTTGCCCATGGCATAAAGAATTTTCTGGATGTCTTTGATGTTTAACCTCTGCTGTGGTTCCCTCTGCCAGCATCCCAACATGATGTCATACACCTCCTTGGGACAGAGCCGTGGCCTCTCCAGCACGCGTCCTTGCGTGATGCATTCAATTACCTGTGATGGAAGGGAGGAGTTAGTGTTTTGTGTTGTAAACAGTTACTATTGGCTGAGAGTGTTGCAATGCATTATGGCTAATGTTCTTCTGTTCTCACCCTCTGGTAGAAATATACAATGTGTATAGTTGGCCTGTCAAATGTAACAAATTCATTGGTTCACCCACACAATGACACACTTGTTTGGGAAACTATGAGACTGTTTGCTGACAATCTGAGAAGACAGGAACTGACTGATTTGTGCTTTTTTTATAGTTTGTTCCCTCTTGTAACAGTCCGCCGTTTCTGTGGCCTGCCTATTACGGTACGCAAAATACAACCATCTCATGAACCTAAAGACATCTGACCGAGCAGAGAGCCTTGTATTGACTTTTAGAAGAGACAGATAATTGTTCGCTGTCCCTCGAGTTCTTCACTCTTACTCTGGCTAGTGACTGTCTGTGTTCTATTGACTGATGGTTTGCTTTGGTTTCACAACAGGCTGATGCAATACAGTAGCCACCAGATCTCTGGCACATAATACGAGGCAGTGGCTGTCATTGGTATTCAAGACCTCTATTCAGTGCACATAATACAACACACACACACACACACATCTTCCTTGCATAAAAGCCACCTTCCTGCCCTTATAGATTCTGATTCAAATAGCTGATATTGAAGCCTTCAAACCAGCTGTGACTTTAAGACTTTAAGTCTTGAGTCTGTTGTATACAGAAGACTTGTTTTTATTTTTACTTTTCACCATTTAGAAAGAAGTGCAGAAGTATTTTTAGCATATCCAGCTGTGTTTTGGCCGGCGTCAGAAATAAAACATGTTCTCAGAGGGGCTTTGTGATTTATAATATTTGTGCCGGCACCGTTTGTTGTTTGGAAATGTGAGTCTTACGAAAACTTGTCTGAGTCACATCTAGTCCTAAACTTACAGGAAAAACAAAAGAAAGCGTATTTTTACATTGAGATTCTTCGCATTATAAGAAGAAAGTCTCATTACTGTAATGTATCATTTCATCATTTCATTTTTTTGAAATTCCATTAGACTCTCATTATTGTAATTACTGTACTTTTTATTCATGTTTAAATAAGTGGCATCTCTAACATTGTGTATCAATACTCTTTAACTTTTTTATATTACATAATAAAAATAAGAGGTTTGCATTACGGTAATAAAAGGAGGAGGTAAATTGTCAAATAAAAAGACAATACAAATGATTTTGCAAAGCTTAATTTTCTCTACACACAATATTATTTCTAATGTTACTCTCTTTTGCATTTACAGTGTATATAACCCGGGTTTCATAAGATTTTCCTACAAATATATTGAGCATCAGTTAATCTGTTTGCGGTCTTACTGTATAGGACTTATAATAAATCTTTAGTGATTTATAAAGCCGTTCGTTTCATAACAAGCCACAGGCACTGGCAACATAATTACATTTTTCACAGACTGTCTCCCAGTAAACACCAGGGCTTAAAGTTTGGTGGAGGCAAAGTTTTATTTGGAAGCGTTAAAGCCCAGTTCAGAAACTCTGGTGATCACACAACACGCTCTATAAACTCCTCCAAACACGACGGAAAACTGTATTGTGTTTCAGTAGCGCTAAAAAAAATAAGAGGAGTGTTTGAAAGGCAAGTTATAATTGGTGCTGTTCAGACGACTGGTAATATTTTGAGAGATGCATCTGTGTGTGTTTGAGTTCTTCCAAATTTGTAGTAGAAGAACAATAATAGGCTAAAATTAAGCAAGAAGGTCATATAGTAATAAAACACACATGGGAGCGTGTACACTAAATAGGTCGATAAGATGACAATTAAACGCATCTCTGTTTCTTAAAGGAATATCATGTTCTGGTAGTATCAAGAATATTTTGCTCAGTTGTGGCTTCTTGATTTTTAGACATGACCATTTGAATAGACATAAATGACATCAAAGCTAGCAATAAATGTGCCTTATATTTTGCCATATTACTTTCAGAACTATGAAATGCAGTGAGTCACAAGCAGGAGTTTGGCCACCATTCCACTTCCTGCTGTTCCAGTCCAGGTTTTATTTTGAGCCAGTACACACATTCTGTCCCCATTTTGTGAGTGCGCTCACTAGAGGGGGCGGAGGGTCTTATCTTACAGGTCGTCTGAATCATCAGCAGATTTTCAGGTTCTCTTGCTTCCAAAATCTAATTTAACCAAACCAGGACTTAGCCATGAACCACCATATTTTAATTATTTTCTCATCCAGAGAAATATTTTATCTTCTTACTTTTCCCTTACTTCTAACTCATGTTTTTTGTCTGTTGTAAAACCAGAAATGGATTTGGAACACGGAGGCTGCGTACCTCATTATTTGCCAGCTGAAACCACGGTTGCTTTCCATAGGTGAAGATCTCCCAGAGGATGACGCCGAAGCTCCACACGTCGCTCTCCGTCGTAAACTTCCTGTACATGATGCTTTCCGGTGGCATCCAACGAATGGGCAGCATGGTGTGACCTCCCACCTGTTGAAAAAATCCAGACTGTGATTTACCAACAACCAACTGACCATGAAATATATGGGCGGGTCTAAAGTCTGTAACCACTAAGGTCAATTTATTAATTCCAAATAATTTGTCCAGAACAGCAATTTGAGTAAAAGTTAAATGGCAATATTAGAGTTAGCTTAGCATTTGTTAGCATTTGGTTGGTGCCCTTGTTCCTTTGATCACAGCAGGTACAGGAGCTGGCATGAACTCCAGCATTCATGTTTGTGTAAAACCCCATGATCCATGTTATCCCAGCATGACCGAGAACGTTCCAAGATCATCTTGTGCGAATAAATGGAAGTACAGAAACCTTATTTATAGAAGTTCAGATGTTCACATTTTCTTATCAGATTATTGACCTAGAAATAGTGCAGGGTTGTAAATAGTTGTTATGCCCTTCATGTCATAAATTTGTTATACTTTTGGAACATCCTGGTTTATTTACAGGTTGAAATTGGATTCTGAATCTCAGATTTTCAATGCGGGACTTTTGGACCCTGCAGTTGATGTTCGTGTTTTATAAGAATGAATAAATATCATTCAATTATTACTTTTTCACTTGGCAGCGTGAAACATAATCAATATGAAACAAATGATTCGTTGAGTTCAGAAACCACAGGGCTGCGGTGCAGTGGGCAACATGCTTGTGCTTATGGGGGTGCGGGTTCGAATCTGAGTAAATACACTAGGAAATTAATTAAAGATGAATGAGGAAAAACAAATATATCCATCAAGAGAGTCTGATAGCTTCCATCCATCGAACAACAAAAGTCTCCCTTCAGGCTAGATAATCGATTAAAACAATGAAACATTAATCATCTTTGCCATAAACTGGCATCAGACCGGATTGTTTAAGAATCTGTTTCCTCTGTGTGTCTGTTGCCTTGTGTTAATTACAGCTATGCCAAGACAACCAAACTGACGTTTCAATGGCGGCCGCGCAGTTATTGCGGCTTTCAACTCGTAAGTGGTGACTGCGTATTAATTACAAGGCTCATTAGTGCTTTGCTCACACGGGGGTCAGACTATTGACTGCGCGCAGGAATACAAAGAAGACCACCATTGTGCTGCATATTCTGTCCCCTGAATGCAAAGCGGTGCAGTTTATGCATTGTGCTTGTTTTTTTCTGAAATGCTTTAGAAAAGGTAGAATATGTAGAAAAGAGTAGTGCCTTACAAACAAGAGTAGAAAAAAACATTTATAATTGAGATTATGGTAAAATGTCCATTGGCTCTCGTCCCACCACGACTTGGCAAGCGCGTATCCTTGGCAACGACGGTCTAATCCGCACGTGTCCCCGAGTGCTAAGCAAAAGAACGACAATTTAAGAATTAGGGGGAAAAATGTGACTGTTTGCATGTTTGATGATGAATAAATCATTGTTTATCAAATAAACAACACAAAAACATCAGAACGGGTCTCGCATCCGCGCAAATCATTCCGATTTACAAATGAGTCGCGCCCGGAATAACGAGTGCGGAAACACAAACGTCTCCGAGATGCCGATTTGCGATTAGGAAACGGCATTGAGACGCACGTTAATTAGAGGTCTGGGAATTTTTCAGTCTTAAACGCAGGGAACGATAAGGCAATATAAGCGGTGTGTGTTAATCAGCCACGCTTCTGTGCTTCCCGGTTCCAGCTAGTTTCTCACAAGAGGAGGAAGATGTCTCACTGGCTCCAGTGATGTGCATCAAATATCCCTCCCCTCTTTGGATCTCGCTGTCAGCCTCCTGCCTCTGCCCTTTAGGTGGTGTAAGCAATATGCCAGCCCTGCTGTGGCCGAACAACACTCCTCTTGTTCCGCGAGCTGGAGTTCAGGGTACTACTGGGCCGCTGGTTGCTCTCCCCGCGCGTGGGCAGGAACTGCTCCCCACGGCCATACCGAGCTGCTCGTCTGGCTAACCCAACCCACTTTAGTGTCTGTGTCAGCACACGCTCCACCTGCCAGGAGTGTCAGCCAGGGAGGGAGGTAATGAAAGTACGAGCACCAGCAATGAAGGAAGAAAGACTGGCTAAAAATGGTTTGCGGTGTGACAGGTTGCTAGCGCTGATGCTAAAATACGACACTGGTGTCCACATACTGTATCCTCTCGCTGCTTTAAAGTGCCAGACAAAACAGAAGACTGACTCACTGCTGCTGAGCTGTGTTAAATTAAACAGAGTTCATGATAAAGAGTTTTGTGACAGATTAATGATGCTAAGCAACGCTGTTGCTTAGCATCAACCAATTAAAAACCCCAACCAATTAAAAACTGTAATTTCTATCTATTTTAAAAATATATATATACACATACATGTACTGTATATACATTTTATACACCAGATATGCATACAT